>CAUYQG010154256.1:0-16420 GCA_963574415.1 Tarsius wallacei
GAAATGGTTGATGAGTTTAATAGTTTGGAAAAATTATATATAAATACATAAATGCATACATAAGTTCGTTCATTTTGATGTTCATCACATTGGAGTCATTCAGTGCAAAGTGAGAAAGAAAGTTCAGTTTAAAAAAAAAAATTTCGGGCAGCACCCTCAGGTCTCCTACTGCTCTGGGAGCTTTTCTGTTCTCTCAATAAATCCTGCTTTCTCAACTTAAAAAAATAAATAATTCTCTAAACAACAAAAAAACAAAAAACAAATTTCATACCCAATATCCAAGTTTTGTTGCATAAGTAAATGTCAGAGAATCACTTGGAATATATACCTGTTGCCTAGTAACCAAGCTAAAAATGTTAACGATTATTTTTCTTTATTATTTTCTGGTTACAAATGTTTAATTTCTATGTATGTAAGACTGGTGGTATAGCCTTACAGAATGTTAGCTCTAGAAGATAATAACAGATTACAGAAGCTCTTTATATGAGGAACCGATGCATACAAATAACTAATATTTTTCAAGTAAAGTACTTATGCTAGTACTTTGCAAAGTTTTTTGCATGCTTATTTTATTGAATACTGACATCAACCATATGAGATAATCTCTATAACCCTCTTATTTTAGAGGTGAGAAAACCAGTATGTAGACAGAATATATAAGTTTTCTGAGGTTACAAATCTAGTCAACATTGTAACCAGAATGCGGGTCCAGGTCTGTACCCACCCTAGCCTCCAAGGTCTTATCTCTAATGGTATTCTACTTCCACTTGTCACTGTTTACTAATTATGTCATGTTTTAATGTTTGTTCAATAAATGGATTTACAAAATGAAACCTAGGTGGAGAGTCCTAATGGAAGATGTTCCCTCTTACTTGCTATTTTATTAAAGCCACGGGACCATCACATGTTGCTTTTGTTTTTATAAAACTCGAGAGGGCAGACACAAGTGAACATTTCTCTAATGAGATCATCTGTTTTCTAAGACAAACTTGATTCTCCCACTTATCTTTTATCTTCCCATTTTAATTTCACAATAAATGTAAGTAACAAGCGTTTTTATTAGCTATTTGACAATATAAAAAATTATGTTTAAAACCGGGAAAACATGTCCTGCACATTGTTCACTTCTTTATGGAGACTTACTGGTCTCTCAGTGCTTTTATGTTCACCTCCCTTAAAATATCCAGTAATTGTGCTGTTCATTCATTCATCTAAAGGGAGAGAAGAGAACTAATTAGGATGGCAACATCAATGATGTTCAGTTTTCATCAACTGTGCTTCCCTAAAAGTTTAAACAACTTCCATTAACTGAAGGAAGACTTAAGAAAAAAAAGGTGAGAAATGTGTGATGCTGCTGAGGAATTTTATATATTGGTGTTTGCGATCTATAAAAATAAGAGGGTATGGAGTCAGATCTGGCTCTACCAAGCTCTCCATATACACAGCTTCTTTTCCACAGACCCATCAGGTTTTCCCATGAGCACCTAAAATCCAACATTCCAAAACCTTTGTCTCTATTTTCCTCACCTCCTACATCTAGCCAAGTCAAAACACAAACGAAACTAAAACTAACAGTTCTTAGATCTCTGTTTTTGCCATTCATCTGGCACTACTACCTTAGTTGTGGCCACCATCTTTATCAACTTTGCCTAAATTACTGGAATGGACTATTGTCTTCAGTGTTGAGTGTCATTCCTCAAACTATTCTACAAGCTCAAGCAAATAATCTTTGTTTAAACAAGGCTGATACTGTGGCTTGTCTATTTGCCAATCTTCAGGGATTTCCCTTGGCTCCAGGAAGAATTTCAAACTTTTTTGAGATAATTCTACTCTAGAGAGGACTTCATCTCTGCTTACCTTTTTAGCTTCTCTTACCTCCACCCCCTCTTAGGCGTGCTCCTGTCAGAATGAATGCTGCATGGCTGTTCTAGAAGGTTCTGGTTTCCATCACTTCCAGTAGTCTGCACTATGTTCTTGCTTCCTGGAAACATTTGACTCTCTTTTCATCCATTGTGAGTGGATCATTCTTTGGGTTGCAGCTTAGGAATGACTTGCTCCTGGAAGCCTTTCATGATTTCTAGAACTGGATTAAGTTGCCTTCCTCTGGGTTTCTCCTGATCACACTACATACTTAGCCAAGTCTACTTCCTTTTTGAAGGACTATGTATTTGTTAACCAGATTACATCCTTATACTCTAGCATACAAGAGTTCAACAGACACTTGTTGAAGAGATGGCATGCTGGCAGGAAGAAGGAAACTGGGGCCATCTGTAGAATTACTTCAGGTAAAAAATATACTTTTGTCTCAATTATCTAGATATTGTGAGACAAAGCTGTGAATGTGTGTGTATATATGTGTATGCATACACATGTTTAACATGAGTGAGTGATTAGAATTTTTGCTGTCAGTCTTTCTTTACCTAAGCTTGGATAGATAAACTAGGCTTATTCAGGAGACTTACAGCAGCTTTAAATTTGGGGCACTCAGATTACCTGTATTAGTTTTCTCTAGCTTTCTGACAAATTATGACAAAATTGGAGTCGAAACAGTGCCCGCTAATTAGTCAAAAGTCCAGCACGATGTGATTGTGTTCCCTGCTCAGATACACAAGGCTGAAATTCAGATGTCAGCAGGATTAAACTCTAACCTCCAAGATCTAGAAAAACCAAGTCCTCTTTCAAGCTCATTCTTGTTGCTGGCAGAATTCAGTTTCTGTAGTTGTAGGGCTCGGGTCCTGTTTCCTTGCAGGCTGTCAGTTCTCAGTTTCTCATGGCTTCCTGCATTCCTTGCTGGGGAGGCCCCTCCATCTTCAAGCAAGCAGTGGTGTGTCAAACCATTCACATGCTTTGAATTTCTGATTTTCTTTTCTGCTACCAGAGGAAACTCTTTGCTTGTGAAGGGCTCATGTGTTTAGGTCAGGCCCGGCCACATGCAATCTTTATCTTAACGTTAACTAATGTGGGATTTTAATAACGTCCACAAAATCCCTTCACAATAGTATGTTTGATAGAAAAAATAGGAGGTATGTATATGCCAGGGGCCAGGAATCTTGGGAGTCTCTAGAATTCTATCACACCACCAAATTGTACAAAAAATGTTAATTGTTGAAAACCCAATGAATATAAACAACAAAGTCTGGTGATAAGAAGTGAGCTTGCTTGGAGGTTGACATACTCCAATTTCTGAAGGGAAATCTAGTTTCCTGATAATGTTACACTTGATATGGGTTGTGAGATTTTATCCATTGCAAACATTAATAGATATAAATGGGGACTGGACACACATTTTATCAAATTCCTAGTCTTTCTCCATTTTCATTACTATTATCAACATTTTTATCACTACTACTTTTTGGATACATCTGTGTCAGTGTGCTAGGCATTTTATTCCACTTAATTCCTTCAATATCTATTAAGCAGTTATCAGTGTGTCCATTTATAAATTCACTAAGACTAGTCAACACAAAGTAGCTGAGGGACTGGTGGTCTGATCCTAATGTCCATTTGTTTTATCTCAATTTTACACTTGTGCCTTTTGAGAATGTGATAAACCAGATTTATTCAGGAGCATGTGCTGGAAAGGTAGAAATTAGAACTCAGAGCCTCACACTTCTAAGCTTGTTCTTCAAACTCTTCAGTGATAGAGTCAGTAGCTGCAGAGATGCTCTCTCTGTCTTTTAAGAAAGTGACTCTCATGGGGAAACACATTTCACATTTATTTCCTCTGACATTGTGAATTAATTGGGAACTAAGTGACCAAATTATCTTAATAAAATTGGCCTCTAAATACTAAATTGTAAACTTGCGTGCATCAGGATCATGTGTCCTATAACATTTCTTTCTTTCTTTTCTAATTGAGTTTCACTCCAACATTCTCAGTGAAATGTAACAATGGGTTGCTCTGTTTCAAGAGTTAGTCAGACCCAGCTGTTATGAAAATAATATGTTTGAGAAAATTGACTTGACATTTGATGGCCTTACGATTCTTCTGACAGGATATAATCAACTCATTAGGGAGAAACAGAGGCCTTCCTTGTACAGCCACGTTATTTCTGGGCATGACCGAATCCCCTCAAAGTGGAGGGGGAAGGTGAGCTCTCAGGGCAAACCCGGGCTTCATTGCCTCGAGCCCCACAGTCAAAGTGACTGAATTAAAAGTGGCTGAACTTCCTCTCTTCCTCTGTCCATGGCCCTTGATCTGATGAAAGAGAAATATTACTTTCTTAAGCCAACAATTTCTTTTTTCTTCTTCTTCTTTTCCTCCCCTGAAATCTAAATTTATTGCGAGAGCTTGGGTTTTAAAAGATTCCCTCAGCCTTCCTTCCACTCAGCAACAGCTGGGACAACTCTCTTGGGAAAGCAATTTGAAGCAGGAAGTGGCAATTGGGATCCCTGATTTCAGTTCCCAGGCCTATCCTGAGTTCTCTGTGGGACTCTGAAGGGCTCCTCTCAACCTCTTAGCTTCGTTCCTTGCTATAAAATTTCTGCCTCCAACTCCCTGCTGCTTTGCCTGTGTTATTCCCCAAATAGGCAATATAAGGAAAGGGGAAGGGAACCAGTTTTAGAGTCTAAATCCCAGCTCTCTGGGATTTAGAAAGTGATCAAACTTTTTTGGGTCAGATTTTTACATTGATAAAATGAGACCGATAATGACCACCTTGGAAAAGTACTGTAAGAGCACAAGAGCACATATGGCAAATACCTAACATAGTTCTCCTAAATTCTATATTAGATTATTTGCCTGGAACTTTCTGTAATTACTTTAAGTTTTTTTTTTCCAAGCAGTCGGTAAATATATACTTGGCATTATATTTTTAAAAATGCCTTATAATAAAATAATAATATTAAATTGAATCATTCCATATATAGTAAATAGATATGTAATATATACAATATATATAAATCGAATCGCTACAAGTATATATACTATATACACACACACAAACATATATATACGTGTGTATATATACTTATATATATATGATTTTCAACTCACAAAGTTTATTCTTAAGGCTATTATCACTTAATTGTTCGGATTCACTGTATTATAACCTCCACCAGAAAAGGAACTGTGTCTACTTTGTCATACCTGTGTTGAGTATCTAAAAGTCCCCAGCACATAGAAGGCATTGCTTAGAGATTTGCTAAATGAATAAATAAAGTAATTAACTAAATGTCCTTCCAAATACTTTCAATTCTGTGTTTGGCTTCCTCTTGTATACTTTATGCCATGGGTTGGCAAGTTAAGACCTGGGGACTAAACACTGCCTGTGGCCTGTTTCTGTAAATTGAAATCCAGTCATGCCAATCTACTACATATTGTCTGCATTGAGTTTTTCACTATCACAGCAGACTTTAATAGTTGCAACAAGAGACTATATGAATTGCAAAATACAAAATGCTATCTAGTCCTCTGTTTTTTTTACTGACGATAGAGTGATATTTCCAAAGTACAGGTATAATTATTTCATTATCCTTGCTGAAAACTCTTAATGACTTCCAATAATTGTTATAAAGAAGTCTAAGATTTTTCTGTGACATGATCGAACTCTATCAATATCTGCAGACTCACACCTTGCTCCTTTCCTCTTAAATCACATAATTGTTCAGCCTGTCAAAGGTGCCAGACCTTTGGATAAGCTGTTACCTGTGCTGAGAACATTGCTACTTCCCATTTTTGCTTGGTATCAGCTATTTACCCTACTTGAATTTGCTTAAACATCATTTATATTGGAATGCTTTCTTTGTAGTTTCCTGACTTTAGTAGCTTCCCATCCGTTTCCAATTGCATCTTGTACTTTTCTTGTTCCAGCACCGATCAGCATTTTGCAAATGATAAAAGTCAGGTTCAAAGAAATTATTTTATTTGGCCATGGTCACATTAGTAAGTAGAGAGGTTGGGATTTGAATTGAGATCTGTCTAAATTCAACGGCTACTTTCTACTACACTTTGCTTCTGATTGATATATGAAATAATATTCATAGTCCATGGAGGCATTACAAAATGGTGTGTAAGTTTAATGAAGCATGACCTTGGGATTTTTCAGTGAATACACAATCCCAGCCACAGAAATAGTGATAATGATAGCAGCAACAAGCCTATGAAAATTGATTTGGTTGACAAGTGCCAAGATTTATACAGATATCACTGCCTATATAAATTATCTATTGCTTCATAACAAATTACACAGTGGCTTAAAATAACAAGCATGCATCATCTTACAATTCTATGGATCAAAAATCTGGGTATAGCTTAGCTGTCCACCTCTGTCTCAACGTCTCTTAGGAAGTTGCTGTTAGTTTATCAACCAAATATGTGGTTTCATCTGAAGGCTGACTAGAGAGATATCTGCCTTCAAGCTTATTCTTGGGGTCATTGGCTGCCTTCAGTGCCTTTCCATGTAGTTGTCTCCACAGAGCTATTTCACCTCATGTCAGCTGTCTTTCTTCAGGGCAAGTATCTAAGAAGGTGAGAAAGAACTCCCAGCAGGAAGTCATATTATAATTTAATCTCAAAAGTAACACCACATCATCTTCAACATTCACTAGAAGTGAGTCAACAGGCCAGGCCCACACCCATAGAGAAGGAATTAGACAACGGTGTGAACACCAGGAAGTGGAGCTCGTTGGCAGTCATCTTGGCATTAGCTTATTATACTGCCCTGCTCTTCATTCCACATTTGAACTTTTTTGATCATAAGCATTCCGTTTGCTTGATTACAGCTGTAGGTTTATTCATGGTTCTTTGGAGGAACATGTAGAATATTTGGGGATTAACATTTTGGGCCAGACAATTCTTCATTGTTGAGAAACAGTTTGTGCAATATAGGGTGTTTAGAAGCACCCTTAGCTTCTACCCACTAGGTACAAATTGTACCTCTTCTCCCCAGTTTTAACAATCGAAAATTCCTCCATACATTGTCATGGGATTAGATTCATTGGGATCATTCTTAAGGGCTGGGCTGTGCTAATGAAGAAGGTTGACAACCTCAACAAAGTCAGGCTTTGACTGAGAGAGTATGAACAGATATTGAACAGGTAGCAAGCAGTGTCTTTTAAAGAAATCTAGTTCAAGTAATTGGAAAATAGGATGAAATATGAAAAACACTTTTCCTAACTTCACCAAGCTTATAAGAGCTCAGGTGTTCTCTAAACTATGATGGAGAAGGCATAAAACAAAACGAAAGAAAAACACTTGGGTCCATATGCTATGCCAAGTCTCTAAATAATAGAATAAATTTCTGACTTTAGAAAAACTAAGTTTATCAATGCTTAAAACTTAATTTCTTTTCCTTTTGTCTAGCAGACATTTATTTTCCCTCACAATTTTGATATCTGTTTCTCTTCTTCTTGCAAGTCACCTAGTGTCTTAATGCATATTCTGTAACTGAATAAATGACTCTTATTCATCCTTTTGACTCTTACCTTTCATTTGTAAACAGATGATATTGTAGCATATGGATTCAGCCAGAGAACATTTCTGTGCTCCAAATCCAGTCATCTTTCAGTTATCTATGACTTATGTATATGTACATCCCACAGATATTTCAAATTGATTAATTTTAAAAGCAAACTCATCATCCCTTCCTTAGAATCTTTTCCATATTCCTGAATATCCTATCTTAGTGGTTACCAAAGTAGAAGCATAGAGGTCATCTTTGATTCATCCTTTTTTCCTTATGCTACTTGTCATAATGTTCTACCAATTCTCAATTACCTGAATATTCATTGAATATGAACATTGAATATGAACTTTTATTCATTCCACAATCATTCATTGAATACTTTGTATTAGAGACTGTTGTCCTTCTCTCCATAACTACTGTCATTGTCTTCATGTATATTCTCATTACATTTTATCTAGAATATGGTATTATTTTGTGAATGACGGGGGCTACTTAAATATCTGACTATATAAGTAAAGATTAGTTGACAAGAAACCAATCAGACCAGATCTATCCATTCTTTTATCACAAGTTGATATCTTTGATTTATAATTGCAGCCATATTTGATTTTAGTCTCTATATATTGAACAAGTGGTGAGAAAAAAATTCACACAAATGATGAATCAGAGAGAAATGTAAAACGCAGCCAGTTGCTTTGCAGTGATTGAAACAAAATGCTTACTCAAACAGAGTATTTCTACTAGTCACAAGCACCAAAACAGCCAGATGAATTGTTATAGATTTTCACCTATCCAATCCTAAAACATCCATTATTTTGATTGCAGTAGATCAATACGGTGGTCATTCTTTCCTTAGAGCTATGAAAGAAACACTTATCTCTATCCTTCCTAGAATTCTGCTGCTCTCTAAAAATAAGGTAGGTGCTCAGGGACCTTACATTAAAAGTAATCACAGTGCCTGGAAATAGCCCTCTCCCGTGAAGTAGGAGTGGAGTATGACAGTAGATTGCCTCACTGTGAGTCACAAGATTCATTACTATCTTCTGGTGATGGGTTGATGACCACAAACATGTCACTTAAGACCCCTGAGTGAGCCTCAGTTCTGCCATCTGTAAACTGGAGATAACTTTCTGACTTCTTTATAGTAGTATCCTAAGTATTACATAAAATAGTGTATTTGAAACCATTTGAAAGGTTATAAGCATGCTACGTAAGAAGCTAATATGTCTTTTCTGAGTGTCTTTAGTAGCTGTGTAAATTTAGCCCTCTTGTTTCTTATTTCTCAAATGATATTTTCCTTCTCTGTTTAATGGAAACAATATGCCAAAAATTTGCCATGTGGATTAATATGAAGCTTATGATTCAATATTAGTCACTTAATATTCTCTGTCTCTTATAAGAATGATCAAAATATCAAATGCAAGATTTTAGCATGTCTTCAATTCTGTTAGTGTATATGATCTAAATCCAAACTTGAACAAAGCCAGCTTTATTAAAATAAATTATGGTCCAACTTCATTCAGACGCAAGCAGACAGCTTCCTCTGGGAGCAATCCCTCCCGTGGGAACTTCTCAAGTAAACTTGTGGCACAGAAGAGTGATGCTAAACATGTTTTCCTGTGGGACGATGAGTCCCAATAAAAAAGATACATGATCAAGGGTCTAAAGCATAACCTCTCGGTTATCTCAAAATTGATTTAGATTCAATGCATTGCAATCAAAATCCCATCACACATTTATGTAGACAATGAACAGATGACTTTAAAATGTACATAGAATTCTAGAGGCCTTAAAATAGTCAAGAAAACTTTGGAGAAGAAGAATAAAATTGGACGACTACACTAGCTGATTCAATACAAAGCTATAGTGATTCTGAGACTGGTATTGGTGACACAAGGTTAGACCCATACATGATAGTCAATAATCTCAAGACAAAGGAGCCAATGAACTTCTTGGGGAGACAAAAGCGTTTGCAACAATGCTGAAACAAGTGGATGTTCACATGGAGCAAAATAAATCTTGAGTTCTACTTTACAAACTACACAAATTAATTAGAGATGGATCATAGACTAGACTGTATCTGTTAAAAAATAAAGTTCAGCAGGTTGAGGCTGTGGTGGCCGAGAGTGTGCCACTGCACTCCAGCCTGGGCAACAAGAGTGAGACACCAACTCAAAAAAAATAAAAAATAAAATACAATGAAGTTTTTCTTTAAAGAAAGCATATAAATTATTACTATAACCCTAGAGCAGGTTAAGATTCCTTAGCCTAGACACAAAAAACAGTAACCATTTTTAAAAAGTGATAAATTGAACTTCATTTAAGTTAAGCTCTTCTGCTTACCAAAAGACACCTAGGAAAATAAGAAGGGCACAAATGGGAGAATATATTCATAAAACATATATATGATAAAGAAATTAAATCCAGAATAAATAACTCCTACAAATCAATAATGGAAGAGAAACTTACATTATTGTTCTCAAGAACCAGATTTACCCTCTTGCCGGAAAAGACAACATATATGAGAACAAGGTTTTCAAAACAGTAGATATAAATTTACAAAGAACAGTGATTCCTAAAAAAGGAAAATAAATAAGATGGGCTGAATAATTTCTTCATATTGCTTTTTTTGAGAAAGTTTGCAGGCTGAAGTATGTGGAAGAAAAACCTAGGCAAAGACTGGAAAACTTCTTGAGTTAAAGAGATGTATCTGAGTGTCTTGGGAGACAAAGTTTGCTAGAGTTTGCAGGGTGGAGAACTGGAAAGGCGAGAACTGCATACAGATAGCTCTTTGGAAATCCATGGTAATCCTTCCTTGAGTAATCAATGATCAGCTCATATAT
Organism: Tarsius wallacei; assembly: GCA_963574415.1. Lineage (NCBI taxonomy): Eukaryota > Metazoa > Chordata > Mammalia > Primates > Tarsiidae > Tarsius > Tarsius wallacei. The sequence goes on from CAUYQG010154256.1 coordinate 10,250, forward strand.
GTGAAGCTTAAAAAGGAACCACTTGAAAGGTCAAGAGATGTGCATGTCCCACTCACATCGGGCTGGAATGAGTGCTTGTCCTGCCAGATCCGAACACTTCATGATCCACAGGGTGATGGATGAAGTCTAGAGAGGCGTCTTGCCTCAGTATTGGGGAATCTGGTCCTATATTTAGAACCTGTTTGGTCTCAGTGTTTCCAAGTAACTTAACTGCATTCCAGAACAAAGCACAAGGATATTTATTGGAAAAAAATCGATCTAGCATCCAACCAGACAAGATTCACAATGCCTGTCATCAAGTAAATAAATAAGCAAAATCATACCAGGAATGCAAAGCAGCCAAAAAATATGATCCATAAGATGGAGAAAAAGCAGCCCATGGAGGCCATCCCAGATGTTAGATTTATCAGGCAAGGACTTTAAAATAGTTATTATAATGTAATTTTATATGTTCAAAAGGTTTAAGGGAAATCTGGAAAATGTCTAAAAGGCACAAATCAAATTTTGTTTGCATAAAAGTTACTATGTGTAAAACAAAACAAAACAAATACTGAATGGAATTAACACAGGATAGACACCGAAGTATAAACGATGTGTAAACTTCAAGTCAAAGGATGAAAACTATTTGAGATGAAATGGAAATACAAGAGAAGAAAATGAATAAAAATGATAAGTTAGTTGTAGGACAACTTTAGGTAAGTAAATATACAAATAAGTGAAGTTGCCACAGGAGAGGGTAAGAGAAAAATATGTGTAAAAAAATAATACAAATATTACAAATTTGATGAAAGTATAAACGTACAGGTCCAAGAAGCTCAGTGACATCTAAGTACAATAAACATGAGAAAAACAGCCTAATTAAATTGTTTAAAACTAGTGATAAAGAAAAGCATCTTTTCTTTTTAAACCAGGATTTATTGAGAGGACAGAAAAACTCCCAGAGTGGGAGAGAACCCCAGGGGGTTGCCCAAGAAAGCATCTTAAAAGTAGTCAGAGGAAAGCCACATCTAGAAGGACAAAAAATAAAGTAGCTAATCTCTTTTCAAAACTAATGCATATAGAATTGTAGACGATTGAGCAGCATCTTTAAACTAATAAAAAATAAAAATCAGAAGCGCCCAAATCTGTCAAGCTAGACAAAATGAAAGCAAAATAAAGACTCATTGAAATCTAGAGCAGCTAAAAAATTTTATCACCGCAGGGATGAACTGCAAGAAATATTTAAGACACTTTTTCAGGCAGAAGGAAAATGATACCTAATAACAATATCAATCTATAAAGGGATGAGGGGCACCAGAAATATTGACCACATGAGAAAATGTATGTTATTCTTCCTTATTATTTAAGTCTCTTTAAAAGGGAATTGGTTGTTTAAACAAAAATAACTACAATGTAGTGTGGGATATATAACATGTAAAGCTAAAATTCATGAAAACAATTGCATGAAGGTGGAGAAAGGAAAATACAATGATACTAATGTAAATTTCTTATATGTGAAGTTGCATAATAGCACTGGAAGTTAGTTTGTGAGGAGTTAAAGATGTATACTTTAAACCCTAAAGCAACCGTACACATAAAAAGACATAGCTAATAAACCAACAACAAAAATAAATGAATTTTAAAAAAATGCATAGAAAGAGGAAAAAGATCAGATGGGCCAGTTAGAAAACAAATAGAATAACAGATATAAATCTATAACACCTTAATATTCACGTTAAATTTAGTAGTACAAATTCTTCAATTGAAAATTAAAGATTGAAAAATTGAATAAGAAAGGCAAAAAAACTTAACTGTTTTCCTTAAAGAAAAAAAAAAACTCTTTAAATATGAAGACAAAAATAGGTTAAAAGTAAAAGGATAGAAAAATATATAATATGCTAACATCAGTCAGAAGAATGTTGGAGCGGATGTATTAATATCAGATCCACACATACAAAGATTTTGCAGCAGGGAATATTACCAGGAATAAAATTATTATTTCACAATTATAAAGATGTTAATTCTTCAAAAGGATATAATAATTCTAAACATTTTGTGCATCTAATAATGATAGATAAGCAACCCAGTCAAAATAAACAAAAGACTTGAATGGACAAAAATATATATCAACATTTGCAAAGTTCAACATTATTAGTTTTCAGGGAAATGCAAATTAAAACCATGATGAAATGCCACTGCATATGCATTAGAATGAGTAGAATTAAAAAGACAAATTCCATCCTTAGATTTTTACATAAGAGAAAGAAAAACATGTCCACAATAAGATTTGTACATGAGTTTTCATAGCAGCTATATTCCCAACAGCCAAACACGAGAAATGACCTGTATATCAGTCCAAAAGGTGAGTAGATACACTGTGCTATATCAATACCATGAAATACTTAATAATAAAAAAGAATGATATACTGATATATCCAATAACATGAAGGAATCTCAGAAGTGTATTTAGTGAATAAAGTTAAATATATATATATACTTATAATATTATTTATATTAAACTCAATGAAAAGAAAAACTGTCCTATAATGATGGAAATCAGAACAATGGTTACCTCTATTAAAGTTGGGTATTTACTGTAAGAAAATATGTAAAAGCTTTCAGGAGTGATGGAAATGATAAATATCTTGCTCTGGGTGATTGTTGCATGAGTGCATACATTTATCAAAACTCATCTAACTCATCTTGCATACCACCTTGCAACCATACACATAAAAAGATATGGCTAATAAGCCAACAACAAAAATAAATGAAGTTTTAAAAAAATGCATAGAAAGAGGAAAATGGTCACTGTGGAACAATCTATGACAATAAATAAAGTAAAATCAATGAAATAGTTATTTTTTGAGTCCCCACTATAGGCCATGTCAGGCAATTTAAATAAATTATCTCTGTTAGTTCTCAAAATAGCCAGTGATGAAATGCCTGTGTAAGGACTGCAACACACCCTTTTCCCAGTTAAACAACCATTTAACTGCTGCACATTACAAAAACAGCCATTTAAAGTGTCTGGATATTTTCAAGGAAAATACAGCAAATGGAGAAACATCTATTCAAGTAAATTCACTAAATCTTGGTAAGAACAGTGAGACTCTGTAGCATTTGGTCTATGATCCACTAATATATCTGCCCCCAAGCTAAGTGTGCGAAAAGCTCTACTATGGGCATTTGCACTCAAGAAGACGATCTCCACCATCCCCAGTGACCAGCCCAGGGTTATGGTTTCATTCCAAGAAGGAGTAGCCATTGTCATCTCTAATGCTTGCAGCTCCATACTGCCAAAGCCCTATTCTGGACAAACACAGCCATAGTGCAGTCTCCCTTTCCTAATCAGCTTCCACTCATGGGGTAAAATCTCTGTTCCAGGTATGGCAGTGTGAAAATACTAGGCTCTTGAAGGCCACTTTCTTAGTTTGTGGACAGGGAAAAGTTCCATGTTGGCAGAGCTTTGACCCTTCCCAAAGGCTTGCTCATAGAGCAGAGGTGTCGCTATGAGAAAGTGAGCCAAAGTTCCCACCCACAGCTCTAGTACAGTAATCAAGAACACAAGGTTTTCACTCAGATAGAAAGACCAGTTTTAAGGACAGAAAACTCCAGAAATCTCCCCAGAGACTGACTTTATTAATAACAGAGTTTGGGGGATGTGTATATGGTAAAGGCATTGTCAAACACAATGGAGATGTGGGCCATGATCAACTAAGAGAAGACTGGTAGCTCCATGATACTTCACATGAAAAGAAAAATTTTGCCAACCAGAAATTCAACAGAGTGAACCAGGAAAAGAGACAGTTAAGAAGAGTCCTGTTAGGGTTAAAGTATTCCCAAAGGACAGGCAGCAGCATGCCACTACAAAAGATCAAATTCTTAAGCAATGTATGCCTTAGGACATTGCTATAAGCAATAGAGCAGTCAAGTAACAATGAGTAGAGACTAACAGTGTAAAGCCAAGTGGTCCAGCCAAGTGATCAAAGAGGCTGCAAACAGCCCAGGATGCATCCTCTTAAAAGGGATATGAGAGCAGTACACTGTGAAAGAAGATTTTACTAAAGTTGTCCACTCAAGTCAATTAAAAAAAAAAGTTAACAAGCAAACAACAAAAACAGCAAGCCCTAGTTAGGGAGTTCGTATCAGATATATTGTAGTGTATTATACAGAATGTCTAGTTTTCAAAAGGTAAATTATGAGGCAGTCGAATAAAAGGGAATGTGTGATCCATGCACAGGAGAAAGAAAGGGAGCTGGGCAAGAGAAACTGCCTGTGAAGGGTTCTAGATGTCAGATTTAATAGACAATGATTTCAAAGTAGATGATTTCAATGGTGAATTCTGCTTATCTAAAAAATATATTTACTGATGTTTTAATATCAGTTCTTCACAGATTTCTCTAAACATTAGAAGAGGAAAGAACTCTTCCTTTTCTATGAAGCCAGTTATTACCCAGATGGCAAAACTAGACAAAGATGTCATAAGAAAAATAAACTACAGAACAATATCTCTTATCAGTACATAAAAAATTCTTAATAAAATACCATCAAACTGAATCCAGCATCATATAAAAAGGATTGTCCATTATGACAAAGTTAAATTTATCCCAGGAATGTAAGAATTGCTTAATATCTGAACTAAATTATGTAATGTACAATATCAATATGATAAATGTATGATCATCCTAACATAAAAAGAATTTGACAAAATTCAACACACTTCATGATAAAGAAAAAACTCAAGAATCTAGAATTAAAAGAACTTCCTCAGCTTAGCAAAGGGCATCTATGAAAGCCCCCACATCTAACATAATATTTAATGGTGAAAGACTGATGAACTTTTTGTGTATGTTTTTTCCTTAAGATTAGAAAAAAGACTCTCACCACTTTTATTCAACATTGTACTGGAGGTTCTAGTCAGGGTAGTCAGGTCAGGAAAAATGAAATTAAAGTCCTCAAATTTAAAAATAAAAATGTAAAACGATTTCTGTTTGCAGATAATATAATTTTGTATATTGAAAATCATTTAAAAAATCTGACAAAAATCTGTTAAAGCCAATAAACAAGTTTTCTATTATTTTGGTGTGCAAGATCATCATATAAAGATCAATTATATTTCTATACACTGGCAATGAGCGTTTTGAAAATGAAATTAAGAAACAATTTATTTTACAATAGCATCAAACTGGATTAAATACATATACATTTGACAAAAGTAATGTAAGACTTGTACATTGTAATCTAAAAATCATTGTTAAAAGTAATTAAAGAGCTAAATAAACAGATATATTCCTATTCTTATACATTAGAGAATGTAATATTCTGAAGATAGCAGTACTCCCCAATTTTTTCTATAGATTCAATGTAATATCTATCAAATTCTCCGCTGAACCTTTTTCAAATTTGACATACTGTCCTAAGATCTGTATGGCAATGCAAGAGACTTTGAGTAGCCAAAACAATCTGAATTCACGCTTTCAGATTTCAAAACTTATGCCAAAAACTTGATTCCAGGTTCAAGACTGTGTGGTTTTACATAAGCAGCTACACATAAGTCAGTGAAAGAGAGTTGAAATTCAATAAATAATTTTTTTACATTTATGGTTAATTAATTTTGGCATCTATGACAAGACAATAAAATGGGAAAAAAATGATCTTCAACAAATGGTGTTTGGACACCTGGATAGCTATATGTAGACAAAGGAAGTTAAATCTCTTCCTCACACCATACATAAAAATTAACTTAGAATGGATTGTAGAACTAAATGTAAGAGTTAAAACTATGTATGTCTTAAAATAAAACCTAGGAATAATTTCTTGTAAATGCAGGTTATGCGATGATGTTTAGTTACAACACCAAAAAGCAAGCAAAAAAGAAAAAGATAAATTGAACCATCAATATGTAGAACCTTTGTGCTATAAATTATACCATCAAAAAAGTGAAAAGAACAATATGCATAATGGAAAAAATACTTACAAATCAGACATCTGTTAATGGATTTGTACAGAATATGCAAGAACTCTTACAACTTAATGCTATAAAAATAGGTAACACGCCGGGCTCGGTGGCTCAGCCTGTAATCCCACGCCTTTGGGAGGCTGAGGTGAGTGGATTGCCTGAGCCCGCGGGTTCGAGACCCGCCTGGGCAAGCAAGACCTCATCTCTACAATAAATCAAAAAATCAGCCGGGC
>CAUYQG010154260.1:0-19375 GCA_963574415.1 Tarsius wallacei
GTTATCAGTTTATAATGAGTATTACAAATTTAATAGTTTTTTCCTTTTTAAAAATGTGTATACATTTTTTGGTACCCTCTGTATATGTCCAACTCCACTACCACTCTATTCAGCCATTCTGGCTAATGAGATGAAAACAAAAGTTAATGGTAGATGCTCTGGAAAACAGAAATGTGAGGCAGATTGTTGGTGTGGGTCCATATTTGCCTTTTCCTTCTAACATTCACTTTCTGCTGGATTGTGGTCAGATGGCTGGATTTCTGGCAAATTGAACAAGAAGACAATCATTGAGTATTGCAATAAGGAAGGCAGAACAGAATTATAGAAGAAATTGAGTGACTGATGAGTTAATGAAGTCATCGTTTCAGTCATGAACCATCTACCTTAAGATGTTTATTAAATATATTTATTATTTATCAAATAAATAGTTAAATAAATTAGAGCCTTTCAAATTTATTTAAGCAAGTGTAGTCATGTCCTATTCCTAACATCTGGAGGAAACATTTTGTCATGTTGTGAGGACACTCAAAGAGCCCTGATGGAGGTCACACGGTGAGGGAGTGAGGTCACTTGTCAACAGCTAGCATTGACTTTTCTTGGAAACACATTCTACCAGTGTAGTCAAGTTGGTCAAGATGACTGATACTCTGGCTGGCAGTTTGTCTTGAACTCAGGAGAGACTTAAGCCAAACACAGCTGAATGAGAAGTTGGGAGTTGGGTTGACTGGTCTACCAGCGCTCTCGCTGCTGGACAGAGGGAGTAGTGCACCTGTGGCCTTATCTGTCATTCTCTAAGCCAGCCAATCTGCTCCTGAATTTACGACCCTTAGGAAAGGTGTGAGATGACCAGCCTGGGCAACTTGATGAGACCTCATCTCTACAATAAATAAAAAAATTAGCTTGGCATGGTGGCACATGCCTGTAATTCTAGCTACTTGGAAGGTTGAGGTGGAAGAATTACCTGAGCCCAGCAAGTCGAGGCTTCAGTGGCTGTGAGCGTGCCACTGCGCTCCAGCCTGGGTGACGGAGTGAGACTCCAACTCAAAAAAAAAGAAAAGAAAAGATGCAAGAGAATAAATGTTTATTGTTATTTTAAGCTGTTACAATATATAATTAATATAGACTTTAATATTAGTTATGCATTTTTAAGCATATATATTTAAACTAATGCATCATGTGAGTCATGCAAATCTCTGATACTCAGATACACCATATGTGAAAATAACCACAAAGACATTTAAAGCATTCACCTTTTAAGACATCATGTAACTGTAGACTTAATAGCTTTTTTAGCTACTCTTATGAACATAACATAATAATCTTTGTGAATTTCACATTCCACTAAATAGGCGTTTTCTTAACTACCATATGGCAAGCCAGAATTAGACTAAAAAATCCCCCAACTTCTCCTTTCCTATTCCCTCACAATTACGTTCCCATCCCAGCTCTGGGAGGCTGGATGGCCCATTGGACACCAGATCTTAGAGGACTAAAGATACCCACAGCACTTCCCTCTCTTTCCTGATGATATCTGGTGTTTCACAGGGAAAACCAGCCTTTGGAGCATGCCTTCCCAATTTCAAGTTCAATTTAATTTGGGAGGATGAAATGACCTTCCCAATTTAAAATAAAGTCTGCATGGTTCGCTGCATGAGCTCCTGCAAGGTGCAAACAGGTATTACTAGTCCAGCCACTCAGACCTCTTCTTGTTTTACATGAACATTTATTTAAGTTTCTAGACACTGGCTTAGCTTTACAGTTGTCAGCACCTTCCACATAGATCATGAAATACAACTTCAGCCCATTGACTTCTGAGGCTTCTGTATTCTGCTATCCATCACAATCCACGTTGACCCCTGTGCATTGTAAAAGTTGCCAGCCCAACTATAGAACATAATTCATATATCTCTAGTTTCCTTGAGCAAGAGCATCTTTTAGGTTGGGTATTAAAGTTTAAGGCAGGACCTGAGGTTTCTTGGTCATCTGATTGATTAATCACCTGTTGTTGGCCCCAACTACACCCTGTCTGTATGACATATGAAGAGAAGCTATAGGATAAGAGTTGTTCAGTCTTCACTGAGGCAGGACAGTCATGATAGCTGTAGGATAAAGGGGTATATGGGGCATTTCTGGGACAGTCCCATCCTTGTCATAAGACCTGGGGTGAAGACTGTCATATCCATGAGGTGGTTCATTGTCACTCATTTCGAATCTATTTACTTCAAGAATCCAATTCTGACTACATTTGGTTGGTAAATATCAGAGCCTTCTACAGACTAATGACAAGTCCTCTAGCTGAGTTTACTCAAATTCTCCTGATTAATCCATCTGACTGCCCAATCAAAGCGATCATAATCATTTATATAGTGCCTCAATTTGGATTTTATCATCCTCTTCCTTCTCTTCTCCGAGTGCATGCTTGCCAGTTAAAAGTTGAAGCTCCAAGCCGGGCTCGGTGGCTCAGCCTGTAATCCCGCGCCTTTGGGAGGCTGAGGTGAGTGGATTGCCTGAGCCCGCAGGTTCCAGACCCGCCTGGGCAGGCGAGACCTCATCTCTACAATAAATCAAGAAATTAGCCGGGCCTGGCAGCGCGCGCTTGTAGTTCCAGCCACTTGGAAGGCTGAGGCAGAAGGATCACCGGAGCCCAGCAGGTCCAGGCTGCGGTGGCCGGGAGCGGCCACTGCACTCCAGTCTGGCGACAGAGTGAGACTCCAACGCAAAAAAAAAAAAAAAAAAAAAAAGTTGAAGCTCCTAACTTAATTCTTGTTTGGTTGGATTCTCTTCCCACCCCCTCTCCCTCCCTCCCTCCCTTCCTTTCTTCTGTCCTTCTTTCTTTCTTCCTTCCTTCCTTTCTTGTTGGATTGTGTGATGAGCAAACTTCCTAAGACAGAGAGGGGGTCGTCATCGGCTTAACTTGTGCCAGGAGCATTGAGGCTGTAAAAATAGTTCTGTTCTTCCCTCTTCCAAAGCTACCTACCTAACCATGTGTATTCATAAAAACAGTAACTGTGCCTCTCAGGCAGACACAGTTGGATGAGAAGGTGGGAGTTGGGCTAACTGTTCTACCAGAGCTCCGTCTGCTGGAAGGAGGGAGTAGTGCACCTATAGCCTGATCTCTCCTGTCATTCTCCAAGTCTAGCAATCTGGTGGCAAGTCTGATCGGAAAGGCTTTGTCTTTGGTCAAGGGGGGAAAGGGTGTAAGACTACGGAAAACCTTGTTAAGATGCTGTCCTGCTCTTGATAAACAGATGACATAAAGGGAATCATGTATGAGATATTGTGTCAATTGCTATTAAAGGGCAACAGTTCCTTTTTTTCTTTTTCAAACAAGAAGCTTATTTTCTGTTCTTATCCTGTGTCCAAGGCAGCAATTTCAAAACAACATGAAGTACATGGCAGTGAGAAATTCAGATGCCATTTATTCCTGAGCTCAGTTTATGTGTGTCAACTTTACAAAATCCATTGTTCTGAGTGTGAGCCACATTCATGCCTAGATGGCTGTCATTTATCAGCTGGGTATCTCCTCCCATCAACCTTGTGAAGAGAATCCAGTAGGAAGCTTGTGGAAGAGAGAGGTGACCTCATCAGCTATAGCCAGAAAGTCAGAAGGATCAAGAGCAATAAATAGATCTTGCCTGTTTTTCAACTCTCTCATTTTCCTTCAACTCATCCTTCCAGCTGCTATTTTGGATATCTGGGTTTATGAGCCTTATCCAGGTCCACTGGACTTTCAGTGCTTGGCTTGAAGAGAGAGACAAACAGTATGAGTCTTGTTTCTGTTTGAAGCCCTGTTCATGGAACTCTAAGAGAAAGCTCTGTGGTTCGCCCTTGAATTTGCTGCCTTTTATGGAACAAGATAATGCCACTAATACCCTCGGAACTTTATTGATGAGGCATGCTGAGCGATCTGCATCTGCCTCTGCAGTAAAATACTGGCCAATGTTGGGCCCACAGGCAGCCTTGTTCTAAGCACTCCAACGGGAACACCATTCTGAGTTGGATCTGTAGGCTAGCCTCTCCTTACTAGTTGTGTAGTTTTTTAAAAAAAATAATCTTTGTAAGTTTTGTTGTCCACATTCAGAGAAATACAGTTAGTACTAGCAGCTACCGTATAGGTTGTGAAAAGTTTTAAATGCAATTATTTATCAATTAAATGAGAAAAGAGAGTTGTCCATTGGATGCCAGGTTCTTTTCCAGGCACTGGGAATGGGGGAGTTGATAAGCAGTCATGCTCTGCCTCCAGTGATGGAGGAAACTGAGAGTTAGATGCAGATGACATGTAAAGGAGTCAATAAGTAAGATGATTACAGAGCATGAGAAGTGCTATGAAGAAAATAAAAGTTGTGGGTGTACAGAACCCAGGGGCTGTCCATTCTCTGATTTCCAGCAAGGCCAGTGTCTTGTTTGTAGGTGAAGAGTAGTAACAATGCCATATTCACTAAGTACTTTGCTTTACTGTTTGCTCCACTGTTTGGAGGCTGTAGAAAAGAGGCCACAGGAGGTAGGCCACAGGAGGTAACTACTTGCAGGTTGAGATCGAATGATCTGAAAGGCTTCTCCAAGGAGGTAATATTTGGTTAACAAATATAAATTGTGTAGCCCTATGTCTGGAAGTTGTAAGAGCCCCACAGATGCACTTATAAGTACAATCATCATTTCTGCTGTAGTCAGTAAAGTCTGCAACCTGAAAGTAGTCACGCCTACCTCCTGTGGTCTCTTTTCTTCAACCTCCAAGCAGTAGAGCAAAGAGTAAAGCAAAGTGCTTAGCAAATACAGCATTGTTACCCTTCACCTACAAACAAGGCACTGGTCTTACTGGAAATCAGAGAACGGACAGCCCTGGGTTCAATGCAGACATCCAGATTATCCTTGATGGGAGGCGTTGGATGAATATGTTTCCTCCAAAGATCCTGAAATATGATGCAATGCCCTGGGTAACAATAGACAAGAGTGGAAGGAGATTCATTTGAGACCCTCAGTGTGGCCACAGGTGCACTGAGGATGTCATACCATTGGAGCAGGGATCATTTTGGAAAGCCCAGGAACAGACACGTCCAGGGAGCCATGTAGACTCACTCCCTTGCCTGTGGTCCTGTCTGGGTAATGGGCTGCACATCAGAGCCCACAGTAGAGCCGGGTCCCCCTTCTTGAGGCCCCTCCCCACCTCACACTGCCTAGCCAGGCAGGCGTTATAACTCCTGTAATGGGGCCTCGTTAGCAACTCTTTTGTCCTGTTGGCTTTCTCTGCATCTTCACCATCTCCATTGCTTCCTCTGGTATCCCATCAGCTTTCTCTCTTTGGTCTTCCCTGCAGTTGTTTTAAAAAATGTTAAGATCTTTCAAGTCACAAACTAAGATGCTTTCTCTTTTGTATACTCTACAGTACTGGTTCCTAATTTATAGACTGAAGAATCTTGAAGCAATGGCTAAGGAAATATTGCAAGAGATTTTTGGTTCCATTGTCTGTGGAGTGAATAAATAACATGTCAGAAATAGATGTATAAAAATTTTTAAATATAGGTGAATTTTGTCTTGCAAATTTATTTTGGCTGGGCGTGGTAGCTCATGACTCTAATTTCAGTGCTTTGGGAGACTGAGGTGGGAGGATTGTCAGAGACCAGGGGTTGAGGCCAGCCTGGGCAACATAGCAAGACCCCATCTCTGTAAAAACATGAAAAAAAAATAGCCACATGTGGTGACTTATACCTGTAGTTCTAGCTACTTGCAAAGCTGAGGTGTTTGAGCCTAGAAATTTGAGGCCGCAGTGAACTATGATTCCGCCACTGCACTCTAGCCTGGACAACTGAGTGAGACACTGTATCCAAAAAAACAAAAAATATGCAAGTTTATCTTAAAGAGTTGCTGAACTTGTTATTGATTTTTTCAATATATGTTTATTAAATCAGTAACTACTAAAATAGATTATTTTATCCTGTATGAGTCCTTGGTATTTTGGCATATAAGTGGGCCTTGAAACTTAAAAAAGGGTCTTGGAATACAGTTATGGGGCATAAGGTTGATGATTCAGTGAACACCTGACATAGGCCATGGTACCTAATAAATGCACATGCACAGCTGAGATCGGTGGCTTGTTTGTGGATTTGTAGAGGGGCCAGTAAATGATGCCCTTACTGAGCAGTCCTGTGATCTTCCAACTAGGTCAAGCGATGGAGAAGAGACTACCTGAGCTTCTGCTGGCCTCAGGTGTAGAGGGATACTCTAATCTGTGCCCTGTTCAGGTACCACTTTCGTCTTGGATGTTTGAGGGAGTGGAGTGTTCTCAACTAATGGAGCAAACACAAGGGGATTTTAAATGGCAGTTTTACAAATTTGTATTCCTGTGAAAGATTGTGTCGGGGATGTTACTATCTCTGCTTGTTCTGTTTATTCAGCATGAATGCCTGGAACATGCGGTTGTTCTGCTGGTTTTTATCAGATACGCCATCCCAAGGTACCAGGAGGAATATCTTCATTATTAACATAATAAGAGGGAAGAGCTGGCTGCTCCTGGAAGCTGCATCTTTCTAGAGTTTGTCTTGTGTTACATACCGGCTGCTAATTAGGACCCAGCTAACAGTGGCGGGTATCAAAGGAGGGAATGAGCCACACAAACACAGCAGAATGTTCTGACAGCAGCCAGGGTGCCAGCTCTGTCCAGAGTCTGTCTGCGGAGGAAAAAAGTTCAGGGAAATGGAACTTAACCAGGAGCCTCCTATCAGTGGGCTGCTGTACTTTTTGTAGCCTGAGAGCTGAGGGGCACGTGTTTACACTGGAGAGAGACACTCTGCTTCTCTGTGCCTGTCCTTCCCTGAGCATCTCATCGTCCCAGCATGATGTGACCACTTCTTTGCTCACTAAAGCAGCAGTGAAGTTGCATCCCACGTAGCTCCTCTTAAGGGCCAGAAAAGGATGATCAGAGAGGAAGGGAAAGGACTTTTGCCCCTTCCAGATTGGTCTTAGCATTTAAATTCCCATGAATTTCAAAATCTATATGAAATGTAGGAGATAATATTGCTAATATCCAAATAACTCCCAAGCATGGAAACATGGTGTAATTTCTCCTTCATGTACCTGCTTGATCTTATCTTCCCCGCCAGAATAAGAACCCATGTCAGCTCATGGTGTACCTAGAATCCATCTAGCCACATATTCTAATATTTAGTATTCATTTTTTAATGCACACAGAGTCACATGGTTTATATTTCTTTCCTCATTTAAAGTATCTTGAAAAATCTTTCCCCATCATGGAAAGTAATGTCGATGCAGGATGTTCTAACTCATTTGCTATAACTACTGCATAGTATTTCACTTACAAATGTCTGTATTATAATTTATTTGATAATTCCTTTATTCATAACATTAAAAAGAAGAATTTTGAAGAAGAGCTCTGCCAGGATTTTAGGGTTTTATATTTTCTTGGCCTTCTTATTTTCTAGTCTCTGCTCTTTCTACTTTTCTTTGATATGGTAGCCTGAATAATGGACCCCAAATACGCCCATGTCCCTAAAACCTGTGGGTGTTACCTTTTTTTTTGAGTAGGAGTCTCACTCTGTCACCCAGGCTGGAGTGCAGTGGCTCGCTCACGGCTGTAGCAGCTTCAACCTGCTGGGCTCAGATGATCCTTCTGGCTCAGCCTTCCAAGTAGCTGAAACTACAGGCACATGCCACAATGCTCGACTATTTAAAAAAAAATTTTTTTATTGTAGAGATGAAGTCTCACTAAGTTGCCCAGGCTGGTCTCAAACTCATGGACTCAGGCAATCCTCTCACCTCAGCCTCCCAAAGTGCTGGGATTATAGGCATGACCCACCCATGCCTGGCTGGTGTTACTTTTTAAGACAAAAGGATCTTCACAGATGTGGATGCATTAGGAGTCTTAAAATGGGAGATGATCCTGTTATCTGGGGATCTACATGTAATCAAAACAATTATTATAAAAGGGATGTAGAAAGAATCAGAATTTGAGGTGAAAACAATGGGACAATAGACCAGAGACAATGGGACAATAGACCAGAGACTATGGTGATGAGGACATAAACCAAGGACTGCCAGCCTCCTGGAACCTTTGGAAAGAATCAGTCCTGCAGATACCATGACTCCAGTCCTGTGAGACTTGCTTTGGGCTTCTGCTGTTTTAAGCCACTAAGTTTGTGGTGATTGTCATAGCAGCAATAGAAAACTAATACATGTGACTTATTAACTGGTTGTATCTTTTGAACAACTGGTCTTAACTTCTAACCATTGCTAAACCACTTTCGAAAAAAGAAAAAAAGTCTGGACTATCATACAGATATAGAAATGAACCCATGCTAGAAAATTTATCCATGAGGGACCAGGGGGAGATTATAGCTAGTTCCAAAAAGAAGCCAAGTAGCTAGAATCAGATAACCTGCATGGATTATCTAGACAATGTAACCCACCAAAGAGACACATTTTTTCCTATGCAATTAGCATTCTAAATCAAGGGCTGGTAAGCTATAGCCAGTGGGCCCATGGGGCAAACCTGGCCTGCTGCTCATTTTTGTACAGCAAGCAAGCTAAAACAGTCCTTAGTTGACAATTGATCTAATAATAGAAAATACAAACTTTGAACTCCAATTAAGTGAGTTGCTATTCCCCCAAACAATTATTTCTTCTCTTTAACATTGTACAAATTTACTCGTTGATGATCATATTTTTAATTTTGTTAATAAAAATCTAACAAAAATTTGTTCTATCTTATTATATAAGCACTTACATAGTATCCTTGATTTTCTTCTTTATCTGCAGAGTCCAAACTATTTATTATCCTATACTTTGCAGGAAAAGTTTGCCAGCCTTTGTTCCGCATCTTTATTTTGTTAGTTATTTACTTTTTACCTAATATCCTTATAGACCTCAATATGTTGGTTTGGGCGCTTAATTACAAAGCATATTTAGTTACCCAACATGTTGAATGACATCTTGACATATTAACTAGACATTTGTTTCTGTATATTGTCCTCTGCTGTCCCATAAATCTCCAACAGGCTGCTTGCTGACAGGTGCCCATCACCTGAGGTGGAAAGGGAAAGTTACAGTGAACCCACAGAACAAAAGAGTCAGACTCCTGGCTTTTCAGGTTTAAGGAAAACTGAAGGAATCAGAAAAGTATGCCATGTAGAAGCAAGATCAGTTCTTATCCACTGGGGTTAAAGTTTTGGGTTGACATTGAGATACCACCTAACCCCAGTAAGAATGGCCATTATTAATGAAACAAACAACAACAGATGCTGGCAAGGATGCAGAGAGAAAGGAGCACTTCTACATTGCTGCTGGGAATGCAAACTAGTGCAACCTCCCGGAAGACAGGCGATTTCTGAAAGAACTAAAAATTGACCTTCCATATGATCCAGCAATTCCCCTATTGGGAATATACCCGGAGGAACTCGAATCATTCTACAAAAAAGGTACCTGCACATGTATATTTGTTGCAGTTCTATTCACAATAGCAAAAACATGGAACCAACCATGTTGCCCATCGAAGCTGGACTGGATAAAGAAAATGTGGTACATATACACAATGGAATATTATGCAGCCATAAAGAAGGACAAACATATGGACTTTGCAGTAACTTGGATGGATTTAGAGTCAATCATACTGATCTATCACAGAAACAAAGAACAGAGTACCATATGTTCTCACTCATAAGCAGACCTTGAACAATTATAATGCTATAAGAAAGCGATCAGCAGTAATAGGAAACTGTCAGGGGAGGGGGAGGGGGATTGGCAGTTGCGGGATATTGTTAGGGGAGGGAGGGGAATACCTCATCAACAAGGGTACTTGCATAATCAACGTTTGTAAAAAAAAAGTTTTGGGTTGGAGGAAGGATGAAGTAAAAAGATGACACAGAGAATAAGAAAAAGGGGAGAGGCTGGTGGCTCCTGAGAAGAGGGAATGAACCCAATGTGAGGGGAATATGTGAGCAGGAGTGAAGGCCCAGGCTAGGATCTCCCAGTCTCCTTCCCCAGCAAATCCTATCTGCTTCTGGTGCCAGGAAACCCACTGGAGAAAGGTCACTGCTGGTGGATCACCTAGTTTTGCTTTCAGTGGAATCACATACCACCAAGTTGGAAACTGCTTTTGTTTCTTCCAACCCACCTCCTCATTCCATCATCAGCACCTGCTCGTGATCTACTGACCATTGATCAGACTATTTTGTGTGCCTATCCCAGCCCCTTTTTCCAAAGCTGGGGTAGAACTCTCACAGCCTGAGGGGTTTGTGGGAAAGGAATCCTGCAGATTTATCTGAATCAACTTGAATTTCTACCTGACCTCTCAACTGATACAATTCCCATGGGGCTGTCCCTCTCCCAAGCCTTCCCTGCATTTATGATCTCTATCAGTCAGGGCTCTCCAAAGAGACAGAATTGATGTGATTAGATAGATAGATAGATAGATAGATAGATGATAGATAATAGATGCCACAGAGGGATGATAGGTAGATGATAGATAGTTAATAGATGACATGGATAGGTAAATGATAGATAAAAGATAGATTGATGATAGATAGATGATAGAAGATAGGTAGATGATAGATAATAGATGAGAGATAGATGATAGATTATAATAGACAGATGGTAGATAATATAGATAGGTAGATGATAGATAATAGATAGATGATAGATGAATAGATGATAGATAGATGTTAGATAATAGGTAGATAGATGATAGATAGGTAAAGAATAGATGATACAAAACAGATGATAGTTGATTATGATACAGTTAAGTAGATGATAGATAATAGATAGATAGATGATAGATAATAGGTAGATGGTAGAAGAGAGATAAGTGATAGATAATAGATGATATAGATAGGTAGATGATAGAAGATAGATAATAGATGGCATAGATAGGTATATGATAGATAGATAATAGATAATAGATAATAGATAAAAGGTAATAGGTAGATAAATGGTAGATGATAGATAATGATAGAAGATAGACAATAAATCACATAGGTAGATGGTAGATAGATTATAGATAACAAGTAGATAGATGATACAAGATAGATGATAGATAATAGATGATATAGATAGGTAGATGTTAGATGATAGAAGATAGATAATAGATAACATAGTTAGGCAGATATAGATAGATAGATAATAGGTAGATAGATGATAGGAGATAGATGACATAGATAGATAGATGACAGAAAATAGCTGGATGATAGCTAGCTAGCTAGATGATAGATAATAGGTAGATAGTTAGATGATAGCAGATGATAGATAAAAGATTATATAGATAGGTTGGTGACAGATAATAGATAGATAGATAGATAGATAGATGATGGATAGAGAGATGATAGATGATGAGTAGATACATGATAGATGACAGATAATAGATGCCATAGATAGATGATAGATGATAGATGATAGATATCAGATGCCATAGATGATAGATAAATGGATAGGTAAATTGATGATAGATCAATAGATAAATAGCTAGATGACAGATAAATGAGAGGGGATTTATTAGGTGAACTGGCTCACATGGTTATAGAGACTGAGGAATCCCATAGCAGGCCGTCTGCAAGCTGGAGACCCTGAAATGCCTACAGCATTGCTCCGTCCAAGTCCAAAAGCCTCAGAACCTGGAAAGCTGATGGTGTAACTCGCAGTCTGAGGCCAAGGTCCTGAGAACCTGGGGAAGCCAGTAGGGTAAGTCCCAGAAGCAAAAAAGCTAGAGGGCTTAGGGTTTTGATATCCAAGGCCAGGAGAAGAGCACCGCAGCTCCTGGCGGAAGAGAGAAGGAATTTACCTTTCTTCCACTTTTTTGTTCTATTCAGCTGATTGAATGGTGCCTGCCCACATGAAGGACAAATCCTCCCCACTCAGTCCACTGACTCTTCCAGAAACACCCTCACAGACACAGCCAGAAAAAGTGCTTCACCAGTCCTCTAGGTATTCCTTAATTCAGTCAAGTTGACAACTAAAATTAACAATCACATATCTCTATTCATAACTATTTCTATTTCTATCCATAAATGGATTCATGAAGGTATCCATTTTTCCTGTGGCCCATTGATTGAAATAGAAGGTGAGAGACAGTTTAATGGATGCTTCAGTTATAAAGGCCAAATCCTGCCCTTTGACTCTTATCCCCAAGCCTCCAAACAATTTTCTAGTCATTATTTTCCCGAAGACTCATCTTTGTACTATGTAAAGTCAATGCTGGCTCTTTGGAATTACTTTCTATGTAGCATATTAGTCAGAGTACAGTCAGAAGACAGAAACCCCACAAGTCATTTGAACATGAAAAAGTTAATACAAAAATTATTTAACTACTAAGAAGTGGTTAGTTACTAAAATGGATAAAATAAGACTGTGGAATATAGGAATACTGAATCCAGGAAGAGCAGCCACCATCTCTAGAGCTGAGGGAGGGAACATAAAAAAAACGTAGGAGATCTGCTTCCTCCACCCCACATATGCCTGTGAAGCTGAGCTTCAGACCTTGATGGGGAGGCATTGGCTACTGCAGGACCTTGCAACCTGGTGGTGGTGAAGAAATTCTAGAAGGCTCAGGCTGGGGCTGTTTGTAGGAACAGCTCACTAAGAGTGTAGATGGTCTGGAGTTGGTCCCCGGGCCAGCCTACCTAGTCCACAGGGTAGCCACAAACTTCACTGAGGAGTGCTGGTGGGTCCAAACTGGTCTGCAAGGAGTGGCTCACCGAATGGCAGAGGAACTTCTTAGAGAGTGAGTGTCCTGAGTCTCCGACATACTGATTTTCTGGCAGCTGTTCTGTTGGGAACAAAAGCACACCAGAATCAGAAAGAGAAGCTCCTTCCCTTGCTGTGGTCTGGTATCTGGCAGAGAAGAAACGTTTACAGGGTCCAGTTCACACAGCAGGGCAAGGAAGGTTGGGTTTGTAGCTAAGAGACAATACATTGATAACTTCACATTTACTCAAATATAAATAATGAGAAATGAGACACCATGTCAGTGAGGTATGAAGAGCATTCAATAGGCTGAAGGCATGGGCAAATGCTTAAGATTTGGAACATAATTTATTGTTCTATAACTTGCTTTTCTCATTTAGATATATCCTGTGAACACCTTTCATTGTCATGGAATATCGATCTCTCACTTTCTTTTAGTAGCTGCAAGGTGTCCCTCTGCATGGATGTCATAGAATTTAATGTACTATCTTCTTACTGATGGACATTGATAGTGTTTCAAAGTTTTCATTAAAATAAAAAATGCTACAAACACATTCTTGCTATTTTACTTAGAAATAACATATATGCATAAAATAAAGGATAGACACTTAAATATTTACTATGGCCATCTTCAGAGGTGGAATAATTTGGAGATTTACCTTTCTATTTTATTCATAGATGTACTGATTAAATTTTTATAAGCATATACCATTTTTGATCATTAGAAAATGTTAAAAATATGTTTCAGTACTGAAAAGAAGTGCAGCATAATTAACATTGCAAACTGTTACCAAGATTCTGTTTCATGCTCAGATATGTATACAACAAACATTCTCCTGGCTTTCTTGGAAGCAGCAGCAGTTGGATACTGTTGTTTTAGGGTCTGATCACAGCAGCACAGATGTGTTTTCAGCTGCTGATTATTGGATAGTGTGTCTAGATAGCAGGAAGAAACTTTCCTCTAGTTAGGCATCTCTCCAGGTGTTTGGAATGGCGTCTAGGAGAAAGGCTGACTTCACTCACAGTTTTGCCAGTGCAGTGCACACAGGGTAGCTGGACGAGTGGGCAGGTCCCCTTTCCCACGTGAGTGGGTTCAGTCCTGCCCTGAGGTTTGCAGTCTCCACCTCTGCTTCTGAGCCTACAGGTGTGTGTGGCGGGGAGAGGCTTCTGTGACCAGGTCTCCACAGGATTCATTGGCAAGGGAGAGGTAGAAATTCCATCTCCACAGTGCTGAGCCTATTTTCTTGAATGGGTATTAGAATTGAAAGGATTTAATCATCTGATGAGAGTTCTCCAAATCTTATAGCTAAACTCCTTTTCCTGAAATGCAGAAATGCAAATTTGGAATCAGGGACAAGTCTGTGTGACCTGCTTTATTTCGGTAAAGGGTTAACTACTTTCCCTGAAGGGTGATGTGGAAAAGCAAGGTTGGCTATGCATATGTGTGCACATGTGTATGTGTGTGCATGTGTGTACATGTGTGCACACATGGCTGTGTATGTGCATGCATTTGTGTGTGCTTGCATGCAAGTTATGTGTACATATATGTGTGCATGTGTGTATATGCACATGTGCACGTGTGCATCTCTGTGTGCATGCACATGCATGCATGTGCACATTTGTGCATGTGCACGTGTGTGTGTGCACGTGTGTCCTGTGTGCATGCATGTACAGGTGTGCCCACGTGTGGCATGTGTGGAAGCATATGCATGTCTGTGTGTGTGTGCATGTTATTTACATGTGTGTGTGCACGTGTATGTGCGTATGTGTGTGTGTGTGTGATTCTAGAGGGACTAGAACATGTGAAAACGCATTGCTCAGGAGCTGAGGTCTTGTGCCACGGCCAGTCATCTTTGCCGGGTGAGCGCTGCAGCAGTCACGCCTCTGGGATCTGGGGCTGCAGGTGAGTAGCATTTTATTTCCTCCCTTAACAGACTATTAGTGACATTCAGGGAGGGGCAGATGTCCCTTCCCCAGCAGGTGGGGAGAATGGACATGAGGAAGGAAGACAACAAGCACCACAATGATAGGTTTTTATAGGGATAAAAAATAACATAGGCAAATAATAACCATCATTTTAAGGTAGTGAGGTTTGATCTCTCGCCCTCTGCTTTCTTCTGGGGACTGAAAATAGTCCTTTCCGTGGGGCTTCTTGGATGGCTTGCAGCGTCCTGCAGCTACAAATGGTGAATGAGAGGGACCTTTAGCCTGCCCATCACCTTGTTTTGTAAGCATTTATAAAAAAGCAAGAAAATGGGTAAAAAAACACTTGATGAGAGAGCAACTCTCCTTTCTGACACTTCTTTATTTTTCTCAGACTCTCTTCCCAGGGGGTCATATTGAAAGCTTATGACTGTCAGAAGCATGAAGAAGGCACAGCAATTAATAGGACGGAATGTTTATTTTGAAGCAAAGACTTGGAGAATCAGATGATTTCAGAGACATTCCCTTTTTACTCCTCTACATTATCAAAAGGGACGCTACTTTACAGAAACATCAGGAATGCATCTGTCTTTACAGAAACATCGGGAATGTAATGGAGTCAAGGGTTGTGTATTCGCTAGATGTGGCATTTGGAGCAGAAAGGAAGGGTAACTCTATTCAAGAAATATAATGACTCTGCCTGAGATGGAAAGGTGCGTGAGGCTTAATGGAATAGCCATGGATGTTATTTGGGAGCGTGTGCCAATCAGCACTCTTCAATTGTGCCTCAAGCTACGGTCTCCTCTGTGCCAAGCAGTTGGTATCAGCATCTGGGCATCTGCACAACTCAAATGCAGGCACAGAGAACTCCCCTGTGGAGCTTGAGAAAACAGAGCTGGTGGTTCAAGGGCCATCATTTAGGATCTGGGGCTGGTGCACTCTCCCAAGGTCCCTGGCAGAAGCCCCAGTTTGGGGATAATTTTCCCATCACAGAGAGAAAGACTCTCCAGCTGTCTCTTCTGCCCCCAGTTCTGCAGGTCCTGGTTCCAATCAGACTTTAGGTTGAACAATCACTTCTGCTGTCTTGCATTTCCCCTGCTTTCTCTGGCAGCTTTGGCTTCACTTTTCCGCTCTTCTTTGTTGGGTTGTGGACAGCACAACTGCCCAAAGAAATGCCCTGGATGTGACAAAGAATGATCCTAAATAGCAACCTCACAGTTTTGTTTTAAATCTCAAAGCTCTTTGGTATGGTATTTATTTTTTTTAGGTTTGAGACTTAGCAGCCCTGTGAGCTCTGCAGAGCAGCCATTATCCTCTTCATTTTATAGAAAGGGTGACAGAGTTTCATCAGAGAGGTTATGTGACTAGTCCAATACCACACAGACAGTGAGTGGCAAAGTAGAAAATCAAACCTGAGTCTGTCAGATTTCAAGACCACTGTCTGTCTGCATCATCCAAACAATAATATGCCCCAAATTTCACTTGTGTGTATTGCATTACAAATACAATCACTGCACAGATGCTACAACAGTGTCAGTAAGAAAATGGATTCAGGAGAGTTTCATGATGGTGAATGTGACAGAGCTGGTCAGGATCAGAATCAAGGTTCTAACCCGCCTCTTCTGACCAAGCCCAATCCTCTTTCCCTTCCACTCAGCTTTCTGTCAAGGAAGCAAAGGAGCATGTACTTGCTTGTGCACACTCACGGCATTTCCTAGAGTCAAATGTGTTACTCTGATTGTGAATCCTCTGTTTGAGGCTGATGGTCTCAGAAAAGTGGTGTGTTCTGACTGGGCTAAAGATGATATCTGATAGGATAGTCAGTGTCTGCCTCCCTCTGGAATTTATGAGTGTCTGAGAGAAGGAAGTGGGTGCTCTGTGTTAATTTTGCATAAAAACTGAGAAGTGCTTTTCTGTATGACATGATGATAATGATGACTAACATTTATTGTGTTTTTATTGTGTGGCAGATACTGGTATCTGTGTGTTTGTGTGTGTGTGTGTGTGTGTGTGTGTGTGTGTGAAATTCTTCATCTAATTTAGTCTTTACCACAAACCCATGTGATAGATACAGTAACTATCCCCATATTACAGTTGAGGACCAATAACCTCAGGGAGGTTAAGCAACTTCCCAAAAATTCACGGCACTGAATAAAATATTTGACTACAGGTTTGTCTGTTTCTGTGTTTTACTTATTAACACATAGGCCAGTTCTAAGTCTTCCTCCAGGCCTGAGAGGAAATTATTCTATGCTTGATGTAATACTTCTTTGTGGCTGATCCTTTCTTGAGAATGCTACCTGGCTATCAAACTACAGCCTGCATTGCCCTCTTCAAAACTTTCCAACATCTCTTTTCTCTACTCATGGGATGAGGTCTTACTGAGTGGCAGGTAAACAATAACACCTCAACACTCCTGCAAAAAGAGATTTTATTAATGTCATCACACAGATCAAGAAGTGGAAGCTTTGCTGTGCTAAGTCATCTGCCCAAATTGATACAGGATGGGGGATTCCAAAGGTGAAGCCCAGGTGTAGAGGTCAAGTGGGTTCTTGGCTTCACACAGGGGAAAAAAACTCAAGAGAAATCTGACAAAGTAAAGTGAAAGAAAGTTCATTAAAAGACAAGAGGAACAGAAAGAAGGCTACTCTGTAGACAGGGCAGCCCCCATACATCTCTGGGGTCTCAGTTAGAAAATGAAAACAAGTTTATTGAAATGACAGAGAACAGGCTACTCCATAGGCAGAACAATGTGGGCTGGTCTGTAGGAAGATGTTAGCTGTGCACTGCTGAGGTTTTGTTTTCGTGGTAATTT
This sequence comes from Tarsius wallacei, assembly GCA_963574415.1. Taxonomy (NCBI): domain Eukaryota; kingdom Metazoa; phylum Chordata; class Mammalia; order Primates; family Tarsiidae; genus Tarsius; species Tarsius wallacei. Next base: position 17,423 of record CAUYQG010154260.1, read on the forward strand.
TCTGACTATGTATTAAGCAAGGGGTGGAGTATTTCTGGGTTTCCTGGGAACCATGTGGAGATTTCTAAGAACTGGGATTCCTCCTAGTTTGTTACTATAAATGGGCAGAATTGGAACTGTTATGGCATTGGAGGGTATGTCATCTTGCATGCTAATGTATTATAATGAGCATATAGAAAGGGGCAAGATAGAGTAGCAGGCAAATTAGTTGCCATATTGGTTCTAGCTAACCAGTTCTCAACCACATCCTGTTTTTCTCTGTGGGAGCTCAGAAAACCAGGTCATCTACCTGTCTAGAGAAACTGTCTCAGCCACTGGTCTGAAAAGTTAGTTTTGTTGTTTATTCTAGAAATTAGTCCTGCCAAACTTCTATCTCAATATCACAAAGCTAGCAAGTGTTGTATCCCAGATTTGAACTTCTATGTCATCCCAATCCTCAAATGTTGCAAACGTGACCCAGACTCCTATCTCCAACCATTATGTCAGTGTCTGAAATGCACCATAGACACACAATACACATTGATCACACGTATGGATATAAACCCTCTGTGGTTTCTGACTTCTACTGATGGGGTTGAGGGAGTGGACATGGAAGAGGGTCCCAGACTTCTCCCATGTGTCTGGTGACATCTTCACACGTTCCATCTTCCAGAGCCACAGCCAACCAACCCTTGGTCCCTTGTCTCTGCAGACATATTCCATCCATATCCCTGATTTCTGAGGTCTCCCTAGGCACAGTGTAATTTCACATATAAACCTATTCCTCAAACAGAGGAATTCTGTAGCAGCTGCAAGGGAAGCAAGGGTGTTTTTTCCTTTTGTTACCTATCTGTTGGTGTTATCAGAAGTGTAGGGTAGAGTTTTCTGAATTCACTTTTTCCTCCAAGTTTGACAGGGAATGTTTTCAGAGCAAACAGGAAGAAAGAGTAATGAGAAATATTTCAAAGCTGGGATGCAAGTTTTATAGCCCCACAGGCTTACAAATGCACAGATGCTGCTGCAAATCTCTTGCAGGAGTGCATTAAGGTAATTCATAAGAATAGAAAGTTTATCCTCATCAGCCAGGCTTGAGCAGGACAGATGACCAGTGTACACTCAGTTACACCTGTTCTTAGTACATTCAAAATTATAGCTGGTATTTATTTCTAATAAGTCATGGTGAAATGGTTGAGATCGTTTACCTATACTATGAGATAGAAAAGTCTTTTCTGTCTTTAAACCACATCATTTTCTGTGGATTTATAATAGATAAACCACCCAGGAAAGAGGATGTTCTAATAAGAGCATAAGAAAGCGTTTTTCCTGGGGAAGCAACACGATTAGCTAACAGGCCATTGTGAGGGAGCCTTTTTCTGTTGGGCTGCTTGAAGCTAGTACCCAAGGAATGAAAAAGATAATGCTATTTACAACCATCAATGCCAGGGCCAATTAATTTCACAGTTTCCAAAATGTGTAAGAGAAGGCTGTTGGTCACATAACAACCCAATGTCCATGAAATGTTTATTGTGTATTCACGTGTATGTATGTGTGTGCATTTCCACTTTCCTTATTGCTTTGAGTCAGTTTTACTCTGTTGCTCAAACTGGAGTGCAGTGGCACAATCACAGCTATCGCAGCCTTGACCTGTTGGGCTCAGGTGATCTTTCTGCCTCAGCCTTCCAAGTAGCTGGAACTACAGGCACACACCACCACACCCAGCTAGTTTTTTGATTTATTGTAGAGACAAGGTCTTGCCAAGTTGCCCAGTCTGGTCTCAAACCCCCGAGCTCAGGCAATCTTCTCATCTCTACCTCCCAAAGTGCTAGGACTACAGGCATGCACCCTTGCACCCGGCTAATTTTTGGCTTTATTTTAGAGACAATGTCTTGCCAAGTTGCCCAGGCTCATCCAAAACTCCTGGCCTCAGGCAATCCTCTTACCTCTGTCTCCCAAAGTGCTGGGAATACAGGTGTG
>CAUYQG010154262.1:0-20215 GCA_963574415.1 Tarsius wallacei
ATAAAATGAGCTGGGCTCGGTGACTCAGCCTGTAATCCGCGCCTTGGGAGGCTGAGGTGAGTGGATTGCCTGAGCCCGTGGGTTCGAGACCCACCTGGGCAACTTGGTGAGACCTCATCTCTACAATAAATCAAAAAACTAGCTGGGCGTGGTAGAGTGCACCAGTAGTTCTGGCTACTTGGAAGACTGAGGCGGAAGGATCGCCGGAGCCCAGCAGGTCGAGGCTGCGGTGGCTGGGAGCGGCCACTGCACTCCAGTCTGGGCGACAGAGTGAGACTCCAACTCAAAAAAAAAAAAAATGAATTTTATAATTTTTGTTTAGCTTTTTTAACTTTATTTTTATTTTTTTAAAATTTTTTTGTTTTTTGTTTTTTTGAAATGGTGTCTCACTCCGTTGCCCAGGCTGGAGTGCAGGGGCATGCTCATAGTCAACCTGCTGGGCTCAGGCAATCCTTCTGCCTCAGACTTCTAAGTAGCTGGAACTACAGGTGCGCACTACCACACCCGGCTAATTTTTGATTAATTGTAGAGATGAAGTCTCGCCAAGTTGCCCAGGCTGGTCTCGAACCCACGAACAGAGGCAATCCACTTGCCTCAGCTTCCCAAAGTGCTGGGATCTCAGGCTGAGCCACCGAGCCTGACCTATTTTTTTTTTTTGAGTTGGAGTCTCACTAAGTTTCCCAGGCTGGAGTGCAGTGGCATGCTCACAGCCACCGCAGCCTCGACCTGCTAAGACTCAGGCTATCCTTCCTCCTCAGCCTTCCAAGTAGCTGGAGCTACAGGCACGTGCCACCACGCCCAGCTAATATTTTGATTTATTGTAGAGATGAGGTCTCCCAAAGTTGCCCAGGCTGATCTGAACCCATGGGCTCAGGCAATCCTTTCACCTCGGTCTCCCAAAGTGCGGGGATTATAGGCATGAGCCAGGGCACCTAGCACACTTGTTTAGCTTTTTTAAAGATAAAGTGCCAGTCATAACTTTTTATTTTTACTAGTAACTATGATATTTTTATTCCTCCCTTAAGCCAATTCTCAAACTTCTGTTTTTGTTTTATTTAAATCTGGACAACAAATGGCAATATGAAGAGGAAAAAAATATAAATGTGTTTAATTATTTTTTTGAGTAGAAGTCTCACTCTGTCACCCAGGCTGGAGGACAGTGGCACGCTCACGGCCACTGCAGCCTCGACCTGCCGGGCTTAGACGATCCTTCTGCCTCAGCCTTTCAAATAGCTGGAACTACAGGCATGCGCCACCATGCCTGGCTAATTTTTTGATTTATTGTAGAGACAAGGTCTCGCCACGTTGCTCAGGCTGGTCTCAAACCCATTGGCTCAGGCAATCCTCTCACCTCTGCCTCCCAAAGTCCTGGGATTATAGGCATGAACCCCCGTACCTGGCTTTATAAATGTATTTACTGAGCTGTACACTTAAATACTGTAAAGATGTTAAATTTGGCTAGGCATAGTGGCTCACGCCTGTAATCCCAGCACTTTGGGAGGCAGAGGCAAGAAGATTGCCTGAGCCCAGGGGTTAGAGGCCAGTCTGGGCAACATGGCGAGATCTCGTCTCTAAGTAAATAAAAAAATTAGCTGGATGTGGTGGCACACACCTCTATTCCCAACTGCCTGGAAGGCTTAGGCAGAAGGATCGCTTGAGCCCAGCAGGTCAAGGCTGCGGTGGCCTTGACCGCACTACTGCACTCAAGCCTGGGTGACAGAGTGTGAGACTCTGAAAAAAGTTTCTTTACTCTAGAAGACTATACCAAAAATTGTATGGCTATACTTTATTTTCTATTTTTTTGTTTTTCTATTTATCTTTTTTTATTGATGAATAGGTGCTAGTCATAGTTACTTTGCAGAATAAGTTCTCAAATATTTTCAGATCCTCCATATAAGTAGTTGAAAGAGCATTGTCTTATTCCACTCAGTATCAAACAAAAGTTATTTCCATCAACATCCTTTTATATTAGGGTTTAGAGGGTACAAGTAGTAACTGAGCCATGAAGCAAAAGGAAATGCTCTAAAACACTTAAGGATTTCCTTTTTTTTTTTTTTTTTTGAGTTGGAGTCTCACTCTGTCGCCCAGACTGGAGTGCAGTGGCCGCTCCCGACCACCGCAGCCTCGACCTGCTGGGCTCTGGCGATCCTTCTGCCTCAGCCTTCCGAGTAGCTGGAACTACAGACGTGCGCTACCACGCCCGGCTGATTTTTTGATTTATTGTAGAGATGAGGTTTCGCCAAGTTGCCCAGGCGGGTCGCGAACACTTAAGGATTTCAAAGAAATACATTGTTGAAAAAAGCCTCAGCAAGGAAAATTGAATATTCATTGTTGTTAGCCTAGAATGTTGCTGACCACTTAGAGGAACTCAGTAAATATTTGCTGAATGAATGGATTCTGAGTAGAGCCTAGCTTAAATATGTCTCCTTTATCTGCAGTGCCCATAGAAGCTTCCTATTTCACCAGTTCCAGAGTGGGAGGCAAACGAGGAATTATCAAGGAGCCCGCTGTTACATTGCAGGGACCAGAAGATAATACTCTACTGTTTGAATCAAGGTTTGAGAGTGGAAATCTGCAAAAAGCTGTCAGAGTGTGAGTAACAAGTAATTTCTCAAGGGGATGATAATTGAAGTGACTGAGAAGTATCTTCACAAATGATATTAGGAAGCAGAAGCATTTGCAAAAATGAAAACTTGATGGGAAATGGTTATAAGGGTGAAGAAGAATGCAATAATTAGGACTCATATTTTTTCCCAGAATAAAACATTATCAAAATTATTTCTTCTGCTTATAAAACAAATTACAGCTCACTTAAAATTTATATTAGAAAAAACACATAACATAAATGGTCCTATAGTTCCCACATGCAGCAACTGTGTTTGGTGTATATACCTTAATTTTTCTGTGTGTGTATACATAATATACCTAAATTATATATTTTTAAAAATAAAAATTGAGACCAAGCACGGTGGCTCAAGCCTGTAATCCCAGCACTTTGGGTGGTCTAGGCAAGAGGATTGCCTGAGCCGAGGGGTTCAAGACCAACCTGGGCAACTTGGCGAGACCTCGCTCTGCAATAAGTCAAAAACTTAGCTGGACATGATAGCGTGCACCTGTAGTTCCAGCTTCTTGGAAGGCTCTGGCAGAAGGATTGCCTAAGCCCAGCAGGTAGAGGCTGTGGTGGCCGAAAACATGCCACTACACTCCAACCTGGGCATCAGGGTGAGACTCAAACTCAAAAAATAAATAAATAAATAAAAATTAAAAATTGGATAATGGTATATGTACATATTGTCTTGCAAATTGTTTTCTTAATTAATTTTAGGCGTTTTTCTATGGCAGTACCACAGATATACACTGCACTCCAGCCTGGACGACAGAGTAAGACTCCTACTCAAAAAATAAAGTAGCACTGAGGTTTAAGAGTTTCCTCCACATTGGTGGTCTCTAGGATGGAATGCTAGCAGCCAGCAGAGGGCACTGGCCTCACTGCTGTTCATTGTGTTTCAGAGACATGTACTGCAGTGGTTAGAAACTGCTACACAGCACTCTAGAAAGATACCTTCTTGCTCACAGAACTTACAAACATCCTATAGAGAAAAGAGTTTTGAGACTCCTCCTTCCCTTACCCAAACAAAATGTTCCTTCCCTAAGTTCCTGCTAGTGTAATATGTGAATTGGATGTCTAGGTCAATTAAATGAATGAATGGTTTGATGCAGCAGGTTTTTCTGTTGTAAGAAGATCTATTTTTACCAGAAAAAAACAATTATTTTCTCAAATTTATTTTTTGAGGGGAGTGTGCCCTTACAGATACGTAATACGTTCTTCTGTTTCCCCATTGCAGAGACACCTATGAGTATGAACTTACCTTGCGAACTGACCTCTACACAAACAAACATACTCAGTGGTTTTATTTTCGTGTTCAGAATACCAGAAAAGATACTACCTATCGTTTCACCATTGTCAACTTGCTAAAACCCAAGAGTCTTTATACTGTAGGAATGAAGCCTCTCATGTACTCCCAGTTGGATGCCAACACCCGCAACATTGGCTGGAGGAGAGAAGGAAATGAAATCAAGTACTATAAGAACAACATGGATGATGGGCAGCAGCCTTTCTACTGTCTCACGTGGACCATTCGGTTTCCACATGATCAGGACACTTGCTTCTTCGCACACTTCTACCCATATACATACACGGATTTGCAATGCTACCTTCTGTCAGTGGCAAACAACCCCATCCAGTCTCAGTTCTGCAAGCTCCGTTCTTTATGCAGGAGCCTAGCAGGAAATACCGTCTACCTGCTCACCATCACCAACCCGTCTGAGACCCCTCAAGAGGCAGCTGCAAAGAAAGCTGTGGTCTTGAGCGCTAGAGTCCACCCTGGAGAAAGTAATGGCTCCTGGATTATGAAAGGCTTTTTGGACTTCATCCTTAGCAACTCTCCAGATGCCCAGCTCCTCAGAGATATTTTTGTCTTCAAAGTGGTTCCCATGTTAAATCCAGATGGTGTGATTGTGGGAAATTACCGGTGTTCCTTGGCTGGAAGGGACTTGAACAGGCATTATAAAACCCTTCTGAAGGAATCTTTCCCTTGCATTTGGTACACCAGGAACATGATCAAAAGGTGAGACTTTATCTGTTGATCTTTCTGTGAACACTAGGAGCACTAGCTCAAGATACCCCTATCTGATGGGGTATAAAGTCTCTTCTGTTATAAGAATGGAGTATGGCTTTGCAGACAGAGTCTTTACCAGTCTCTTTGCAGTCAAGTTGGTTTGTCGATTTTCAGATTTTTAACTCATGTCTTATCTTTGGGTTGAAACTCAACATGCAAGTGAAACAACTGAATTGAAAAGGGGAGTTCATAGGTCTTCATGATGAGACTTGTGTAGTAATAATAGTGGTTAACAGTTAATCAGTGCTTATGTATGAAGTGACAGGTACTATGCTGGGTGCTTTAAAAATATGATCCATTTAATCTTCACATTAAATGAATCATATGAGGTAGGCACAATCAGTATCTCATGTTATATGATAAATTGAGGACCAGAAAGGTTAAGTAACTTGCCTAAGTTCATACAGCTATTAAGTGACAGAGTAGACATTTAAACACAGACTCACCAGATGCTGTGGCTCATTCCTGTAATCCCAGAACTTTGAGAGGCGGAGGTGAGAGGATTGCCTAGCCCAGAGGTTCAAGACCAGCCTGGGCAACTTGGCAAGACCTCGTCTCTACAATAAATCAAAAATTAGCCAGGTGTGGTAGCACCTGTGGTTCCAGGTACTTGGAAAGCTGAGGTGGAAGGATCGCCTGAGCCCAGCAGGTTGAGGCTATGATGGCCATGTGACATTGCAGCTTCAGTCTAGACAACAGAGACTCTGACTCAATACATACATACATATAAGTAAATAAATGCATACAAACATACTCACTCACTTACTCACTCAGTCATTCTCTGGTTCCAGACTCTGAGTTCCTTATGCCATCTTATATTGCCTCTTGGAGAAAGAATAACAAAATCAGTCAGCAGTTTTCGAGCCTATGTAAAAACACTGAAGGCTATAGTATAATAGCACCCACCTTAAATGAGCTTTTATTTATTTATTTATTTTTTTGAGTTAGCATCTCACTCTGTCTCTCAGGCTGGAGAGCAGAGGCATGCTCACAGCCACCGCAGCCTCAACCTGCTGGGTTTAGGTGGTCCTTCTGCCTTAGCCTTCCAAGTAGCTGGAACTACAGGCATATGCCACCATGCTGGGCTAATTTTTTGATTTGTTACAGAGACGAGGTCTTGCCAAATTGACCAGGCTGGTCTCAAACTCTTGGGTTCAGGCAGTCCTCTCACCTCGTCCTCCCAAAGTGCTAGGATTACAAGCATGAGTCACCACGCCTGGAAACGAGCTTTTATTCTGTTGCAAATGAAAACACAACATATAAGACTACATGGGTCATGCTCAGTGGCTCATCCCTGTAATCCCAGCACTTTAGAAGGCAGAGAGGCAGGAGGATCACCTGAGGCCAGGAATTCCAGACCATCCTGAGCAACATAGCTAGACCTCATTTCTACAGAAAATTAAAAAATTAGCTGGGTGTGGTGGCACACAGTTGCTTGAGCCTAGGAGTTGGAGGCTGCAGTGGGCCATGATATGTGACACTGCACTCCAGCTTGGGCAACAGAGACCCTGACTAAAAAATATATATATGTGTGTTTATATATATTTATACACACATACACACCTTCTAACCACTCCTGTGTGAATGGGTATGAGTAGTATTGAGAGGGCAGGCACAGTAGCTAAGAGCATGTGTTTGGAAGTCAAAGGGACCTGCAATTGAAATTTGTTTTTAATACTGGCTGGTTCTGTGACCTTGGCTAAGTGACTTAACCTTTCTGAGCTTCAGTTTTCTCATCTGTATAATGGGAATAATAATAACACCTGCCTAGGGTGGTTATTGTGAAGATTAAGGGAAATAATCCATGTGATTTGTTTGGCGTAGTAACCAGCATATTATAAATGTGTAGCTTAGTTGATGTTATCTCTCTCTTGCCATCATCATCATGGAAAAAGTGAGCATGTTGGGAAGGGTGAAAGGATGGAATAGGTGTCATGGGTGATCAGTAGCCAAAGAAGAGCTGGGCCTTGTAGGAACTACCCTGGAAAGTCAAGAACCAGCCGGGCTTGGTGGCTCAGCCTATAATCCCGCGCCTTGGGAGGCTGAGGTGAGTGGATTGCCTGAGCCCGCGGGTTCGAGACCCGCCTGGGCAACTTGGTGAGCCCTCATCTCTACAATAAATCAAAAAATTAGCCGGGCGTGATAGCGCACACCTATAGTTCCAGCTATGGAAGGCTGAGGCGGAAGGATCGCCGGAGCCCAGCACTCCAGCCTGGGCGACAGAGTGATACACAAAATAAAAAAAAAAAAAAAAAAAAGAAAGTCAAGAACCAAGGCTTCCTTTTTTTTTTTGGTCAGGGTCTCACTGTCACCCAAACTAGAGTACAGTGGCACGAACGTGGCTCACTGAAGCCTTACCTCTTGGGCTCAGGCAATCCTTCCGCCTCAGCCTCCCAAGTAGCTGGGACTACAGGCGCACACCATCACACCCAGCTAATTTTTAAATCATTTTGTAGAGATGAGGTCTCACTATGTTGCCCAGTCTGCTCTCAAATTCCTGGGCTCGAGCAATCCTCCCTCCTTGACCTCCCAAAGTGCTGGGATTACAGGTGTGAACAACTGCACCAGCCTTTGTTATTTTTTTCTTTCCTGCAACTGCCCCAACTCTGCCTCATTCCCTCTCCTCATAAGTCTCTACACCAGGGTGGACTTTTTCTCATCAGTTTTTTTCCCCACTTGCTTGTCAACTTAAACAAGGCCTATCCAATCACAACTTTTAAACAAGTCCATTTCCACATCAGAACTTTTCCATTTCAAGTCCCTCTGACTGGCAGGGACAAGGCATGTTGTTGACATGTTTTCAGCAATAGCTGAGGATGGAGATAGGGTCCATTGAAGGCCCTTTGAGCTGAAATTTTCTTAGGAAGGTGCCGCAGCCCACGCGGCTGCCTTGAGGGTCCCAAGAGAGAACAGCAAGAGATTAAGAAAAACAGACATAAAGAAAAACTGGGGCCAGATGGGACACTTTCCTCTGATGGAGAAGTGACCCTGAAATAGCTCATCACGTTTATTTTATAATCAAGCACAAGGGAAGTTGGAAGGGATTCAAGGTCTGTGAAAGAGCTATAACGGAATTATGTTGCTACCTAAAAGGCGAGCTGTTCCACAGTTATCTTGTTGTAGCTAAGGCTTTATCTGTACTATGTGCACCAGATGTGTAGGCATCTGAGACACCGTTTCACGTAGCAGGCTGCATCCCTTGCATCCTGCCTTTGGCTAGGATGCAGAGTTTCCAAGCAAGACCTTGCCTGTGAGCTTGGGGCCATTAAGCGAGACCTTGCCTTTGCTTGGGGCCTTTACTCAAGGCCTGCTACAGTGACAGTGCTCGTCTGCTCCCCACATTACATCCACTCCCGATAGGAAGGAAGATATCAACAGCCATACTTACAGAAGAGACTCCAAGTGACTCCTGATTATTTGCATGCATTTGGATGTCCACTGAGTCCTTTGTTTGCCCTCTTCACTAGACTTCTTGAAGAAAGAGAGGTTCTCTTGTACTGTGATTTCCATGGCCATAGCCGTAAGAATAATATCTTCCTGTATGGCTGTAATAACAACAATCGCAAGTACTGGCTTCATGAGCGAGTCTTCCCTTTAATGTTAAGCAAAAATGCACCAGACAAGGTAAGCACATAAGGTAATTTTCTAGCCATTGACTGAAGGACAAGGGAACTCACTGCTTCCTATTTGTAGTGTTTATTTGGCACTTTGTATCTCTTTTTATTATCTTTGGTAAATCCCAGAAAACTAACTTTCAAGAATTTAGGAAGGTGTGGCTTTAAGAATTACTGTGTCAGGCCATTGCCTTGCTAAGCTGTGGTGTGGCCATGTGCTCTTTGAGCTATGGCCAGGCCATGTTTCCTGGCTTTGGCCCCCTCCCCACCTTGGGGAGGTGAGTCCGCTCTTTTTTTCTCTCTCTAATTTACTTCCTAAATAAGCTATATTTTCCAATCTAAAAAAAAAAAAGAATTACTGTGTCCATCCGCTGATGAATAGATAAATGATATGTGATATATCCACACAATGGAATGTCATTCAACAATATAAAGATTTAAGTACTGATACACTAGGACATGGGTGTACCTTAAATACGTTATGCTAAGTGAAAGGAGCCAGACACAGGAGACCACATATTATATGATTCCGTTATTTAAAGCATTCAGAAAAGGCGTATCTGTTGAGACAGAAACTAGTCTTCTGATGACCCATAGCTGGTGGCAGAGGGTGCAATGAAGAATAACTACTAATACTGGGTTTATTTTGGGGGTGATGAAAATGTTCTAAACTTATATTATAGTGGTGATGGAGCAACTCTGGGAATATACTTAAACCTTAAATCTAATTGTGCACTTTAAATGAGCAAAATTTATCATGTGTGATTATATCTCAATAAAGCTAATTTTTTTTTTTTTGAGTTGGAGTCTCACTCTGTTGCCCAGACTGGAGTGCAGTGGCACGCTCTCAGCCACCACAGCCTCGACCTGCTGGGCTCCGGCAATCCTTCAGCCTCAGCCTTCCAAGTAGCTGGAACTACAGACGCGTGCTACCATGCCCGGCAAATTTTTTTAATTTATTGTAGAGATGAGAGCTCACCAAGTTGCCCAGGTGGGTCTTGAACCTGCGGGCTCAGGCAAATCCACTCACCTCAGCCTCCCAAAGCACGGGATTACGGGCTGAGTCACCAAGCCCGGCTAATAAAGCTAATTTTTAAAAATTGCTCTGACTGCTTCACCTGGGCATAAGTTGAAACTCTTAGTAGGTGGAATTATCTATCACCTTTAATCCTGTAGTTGAGCCTGGAAGGAAGGATTGAAGGACAACTGCACATGCATTTTTATTGCAGCACTATTCACAATAGCAAAAACATGGACCCAACCGTGCTGCCCATCAAAACCAGACTGGATTTTAAAAATATGGTACATATACACAGTGGAATATTACACAGCCATAAGGAAGGACAAACATATGGACTTCGCAGCAACTTGGACGGATTTGGAGTCAATCATACTCAGTGATCTATCACAGAATCAAAAGACAGTACCATATGTTCTCAATCATAAGCGGACCCTGAACATTTACCATAATACTATTAAGAATGGGATTGGCAGTAGCAGGATACTGCTGGGGTGGGGGATGGGGACACAACATCAATAAGGGTACCTGATCTCAAACCAGGCAAAGTGGGGACCAAAGACAGGCCCAAACTTTATCTGTACCATATCTACCTGTATACCTAATCCTGAATTGTACTCCACATCTTTAAAATAAAATATTAAAAATAAAAATTTTAAATAAATAAAGGATTGAAGAACAATGCTAATGTAATATGAGTTGACACAGAAAAGGTTACATGATACAAGATCACAAATAACTAAGATATTAAAGAACTAATGAAAACAACATGAAAATTTTTTTGTTTCTGTGTTTGTTTTATTTGCTTTTGTATTTTGTTTGTTTAATATAATGAAATGTATTTCAAATCTTCTGTAAGTAACTATTGTAGAGTTATATATTTTTGGTAATTTTGTTAAAAATATTTTATTCCTACATGGACTGAACTACATGAAATTGTCAATACTTGATCATTTTTTAAATCTAAAAAATGGCAATTTTCTTTTTTAATTTTAATTTTTATTGTTTTATTTCATTTTACTTTTTATTTTAGTGATATGGAGTACAAGTGAGTGTTTACTGCATAAGTAGGCTGCATGCAGGTGAAGTTTGGGCTTCTAACTTTGGGCCCTTACTCCCCCTGTAGTAGACCAGGTACCCTCCTTTGTGCTGTCACGTACCCCCCACTTTCCTCCCTTCCTCCCTCCCCTAGCCAATGTCCAGTGACTGCTGATCCCTCACTTGTGCTAATGTGACTAGTGATCAGGGCCCACTTATGAGAGAGAACATGCAATATTCAGTTCTTTGTTTCTGTGATAATTCCCTTAGTATGATGGTCTCCAGTTCCATCCAACTTGCTGCAAAGTCCATGATTTTGTTCTTTATGGCTGCATAATATTCCATCATGTATATGCACCACGTTTTCTTTATTCAGTCCACTTTCAATGGGCAGCAGGGTTGGTTCCATGGTTTTGCTATTGTAAATAGTGTGGCAGTAAGCATACGTGTGCAGATGTCTCTTTTGTAGTGTGATTTATGTTCCTCCAGGTATATTCCCAAGAGAGGGATTGCTGGGTCATTCGGGAGAGCTGAGGTGGAAGGACTGCCTGAGCCCAGCTGGTCGAGGCTGCAATGGCCGTGAGCGTGTCACTGAACTCCAGCTGGGGCGACAGAGTGAGACTCCAACTCAAAAAAAAAAAAAAAGAAATTTTAGTTATTTTAGGAACGACCATACTGTTTTCCATAGAGGTTGAACTAGCTGGCTTTTTAATTTTTTTTGTAGAGATGAGGTCTCGCTATGTTGCCCAGGCTGGTCTTGAACTCCTGGGCTCAAACATTTCTCCTGCATTGGCCTCCCAGAGTGCTGGGATTACAGGCATTAGCCACTGCATTCAGCCAAAAACAATATAAGAGTTTGGGGTTTTTTTGAGTTGGAGTCTCACTCCATCACCCAGGTTGGAGTGCAGTGGCATGCATGCTCACGGCCACCCCACCGTCCACCTGCTGGGCTCTGGTGATCCTTCCGCCTCAGCCTTCCAAGTAGCCAGAACTACAGGTACGCGCTACTATACCCAGCTAATTTTTTGATTTATTGTAGAGATGAGGTCTCACCAAGTTGTCCAGGCTATTCTCGAACCCGTGGGCTCAGGCAGTCCCCTCACCCCAGCCTCCCAAGGTGCTGGGTTTACAGGCTTCAGTCACCATACCTGGCCTATAAAAATTTTTAATAGTTGACTAACAACTTTGTGACAGTTGGGCCTATACAGTTAATCTGCATTAGTTTAGAAGTTGGTTTTTCAAATCATAAATCCACAAGATGTAACTATCATTAGAAATAAGAAAATAGGAGGTTAGATTTAGAAAAGTGTTTAACCGGGTACAGTGGCTCATGCTTGTAATCTCAGCAGTTTGGGAGGTGGAGTCAAGAGGATTGCCTGAGCCCAGGGATTTGAGACCAGCCTGGGCAACTTGATGAGACCTCGTCTCTATGATAAATCAAAAAATTAGCCAGGCGTAATGATGCGTGCCTATAGTTCCAGCTACTTGGAAGGCTGAGATGGATGGATCGCCTGAGTCCAGCAGGTCGACACTGGGGTGGCTGTGAGTGTGCCCCTGCACTCTAGCCTGGGCAACAGAGTGAGACTCCAACTCAAAAAAAAAAAGTGAGACAAATATTTTGTATTACTACTCTTATTTGTTAGAAAAAGAGAAAGCGAGCCAGGCTCGGTGGCTCAGCCAATAATCCCGCGCTTTGGGAGGCTGAGGTGAGTGGATTGTCTGAGCCCGCAGGTTCGAGACCCACCTGGGCAACTCGGCGAGACCTCATCTCTACAATAAATAAAAAAATCAGCCAGGTGTGGTAGCACATGCCTGTAATTCCAGCTACTCAGAAGGCTGAGGCAGAAGGATCGCCAGAGCCTAGCAGGTCGAGGCTGCGGTGGCCGGGAGTGGCCACTGCACTCCAGTCTGGGCGACAGAGTGAGACTCCAACTCCAAAAAAAAAAAAAAAAAAAGAAAAGAAAAAGAGAAAGCGTTCTTTCCTTCCTTTGTGTTTTAATTTCTTCAAATGAAATCATATCCAGAACCCATATCTAAAATTAATTGGAGTTAGGAGAGGGCTTGGAACTGTGCCTTCTCTGCCTTTTTCAGTCCTTAAGACAGAAATGCCCTGAAGCGCCTCACTAGAATCCCTGGATTGCACAGAGCACATTTAAAAATCACTGGACAGTGAGAAGCCTTCCAACTGTAAAGCCATTTTAGCAGGATAGGATAGGTAAGGACAGGTGCCAAGTGTATGTTACAAACTCCAAGTAAGGAAAAGGGTGGGGTAGTCATAAAAGACAATGGAGGATTTTGAACTCAGATGGATAAGGTTGGCATAAGGGAGAGAGTGAGTTGCAGACAGAGACTATGGGTGTAAGGAATACATATATCACAGAAACAGGTGAACCCAACTAGATCCAAAGGTTCAAGTTGAGGAGTGGCAGAAAATAAGTCTTAGAGAGGTTGGCTCATGCCTTGCATGCCAAACAGATGTTCTAGGAACATTAGTTTTGCAAAATTCTCCTTGGGGGAGTGGGGAAGTGGGAAGGGAAAGGAAAGACTCATAAGCAAATAAGTTTGGAAAACAAAACGCAGTTATACTCTCTTCCCTTTGGAGGATAACTCTGCAATAGCATATTAAATGCTCTGAGAGGTCTTGCATAGGAAACCTGTTTAATTTTGTTAATCCTTCACCTCTCTGCCTAGCATAACCATAGAATACCTTCCCCCCACCCCCTTAATACATATCTATTAACATTCTTCAGAATTATTTTTTTTTTTTTTTGAGTTGAAGTCTCACTCCGTTGCCGAGGCTGGAGTGAGTGCAGTTGCCACCGCAGCCTCGATCTGATGGGCTCCAGCGATCCTTCTGCCTCAGCCTTCCAAGTAGCCGGAACTATAGGCATGCGCCACCACACCCAGCTAATTTTTTATTTATTGTAGAGATGAAGTCTCGCCAAGTTGCCCAGGCAGGTTATGAACCCGCCAGCTCAGGCAATCCACTCGCAAAATCCGTTTTTTATGAACATACTTTAGGCAATAATATATAGACCCCAAGAGAACCATTCTTGTATCGCATTCATGAATCTTAGACATTTTACAATTGCTGGTTTATGATTAATAGAGAATCTGGATTTCTCTCTAGTTCTCTTTTGATAGTTGTAACTTTAAGGTCCAAAAGTGCAAAGAAGGAACAGGACGAGTTGTGATGTGGCGGATGGGAATTCTCAACAGCTACACCATGGA
Organism: Tarsius wallacei; assembly: GCA_963574415.1. Lineage (NCBI taxonomy): Eukaryota > Metazoa > Chordata > Mammalia > Primates > Tarsiidae > Tarsius > Tarsius wallacei. The sequence goes on from CAUYQG010154262.1 coordinate 13,581, forward strand.
GTCTACCTTTGGCGGGTCCACCCTGGGTGAGCTTTCCTTTTTATATCACGAGCCAGCATGGCAAGGGAAAGCCAAGCAAAGCTCCTGAAGAGAGGAAATGCCTTTGGGTGTTGAGGGATAACTGATCTAGAGGGTTTCCTTGTCTAGTTTTAGGCCACATTTGAGTATCCAAAATATGAATATAGCCAGGCATGGTGGCTCACGCCTGTAATCCCAGCACTTTGGGAGGCTGAGGTAAGAGGATTGCCTGAGTCCACGGGTTCGAGACCAGTCTAGGCAACTTTGGGAGACCTCGTCTCTACAGTAAATCAAAAAATTAGCCGGGTGTGATAGCACATGCCTGTAGTTCCAGCTACCTGGAAGACTGAGGGGAAGGATCGTCCGAGCCCAGCAGGTCGAGGCTATGGTGGTTGTGAGCACGCCACTGCACTCCAGCCTGGGTGACAGAGCGAGACTCCAACTCAAAAAAAAACAAAACAAACAAATACGAATGTGAACCTTGATGGGGCATTGTAGCACAGTGGTGTAGCTCAAGACCTGGAATCAGGTAGATAGCAGGTTTGAATTTCAGCTCCATTATAAGTTGTGTGATCCTGAGTAAATTACTTAACCTCTTTGAACCTTGTTTTCCTTTAACTGACAATAATAATAGTGCCTGCTTAATTAATTAATTAATTTATTTATTTATTTATTTATTTTTGAGTTGGAGTCTCACTCTTGTCGCCCAGACTGGAGTGCAGTAGCCGTTCCTGGCCACCGCAGCCTCGACCTGCTGGGCTCCGCGATCCTTCTGCCTCAGTCTTCCAAGTAGCTGGAACTACAGGCGCGCACTACCACGCCTGGCTAATTTTTTGATTTATTGTAGAGATGAAGTCTCACCAATTTACCCAGGCGGGTCTTGAACCCACGGGTTCAGGCAATCCACTCACCTCAGCCTCCCACGGCACGGGATTACAGGCTGAGCCACCAAGCCCGGCTTAATTAATTTATTTTTGATTCGGAGTCTCTCTCTGTCGCCCAGGCTGGAGCACAGTGTCACACTCATGGCTACCGCAGCCTCGACTTGCTGGGCTCAGGCGATCCTTCCATGTCAGCCTTCCCAGTAGCTGGAATCACAGGTGCGTGCCACCACGCCCGGCTAATTTTTTTGATTTATTGTAGAGATGAGGTCTCACCAAGTTGCCCAGGCTGGTCTCGAACCTCTGAGCTCAGGCAATCTTCTCGTCTCCGCCTCTGCCTCCCAAAGTGCTAGGATTATAGGCATGAACCACCAAGCCCAGCCAGTACTTGCATTATATAATAGGTGTTACTTAATGAGGTAGTGCATGCAAAGCACTTACCATAGTGACTACCACAATGTAAAAGCTTAGTAATTATAGTTATCATGATTATAAACTTTTTCTTTGTCAAAGATTCTTCTGAACCAAAGTAAAACAGAGAGAGCTACTCTGTCCAAAAGCATAATATTCTAGAATCAGAGTTAGTATTTTTTTTTTTTTTTGAGTTGGAGTCTCACTCTGTCACCCAGACTGGAGTGCAGTGGCCACTCCCGGCCACTGCAGCCTCCACCTGCTGGGCTTTGGCGATCTTTCCGCCTCAGCCTTCCAAGTAGCTAGAACTACAGGCGCGTGCTACCACACCCGGCTAATTTTTGATTTATTGTAGAGATGAGGTCTCGCCAAGTTGCCCAGGTGGGTCTTAAACCCACGGGCTCAGGCAATCCACTCACCTCAGCCTCCCAAAGCGCAGGATTACAGGCTGAGCCACTGAGCCAGCTCAGAGTTAGTATTTTTAAAAAGCTATTCATTGCCGGGCTTGGTGGCTCAGCCTGTAATTCCAGCACTATGGGAGGCCAAGGTGAGTGGATTGCCCAAGCCTGTGGGTTCGAGACACCCCCCCCCACCCACCGCACCCCAGGCAACTTGAGGAGATCTTGTCTCTACAATAAATTTAAAAAAATTAGCTGGGCATGGTAGCACACGCCTATAGTTCTGGCTACTTGGAAGTCTACGGTGGAAGGATTGCCTGAGCCCAGCAGGTCTAGGCTGCGGTGACTAGGAGCATGCCACTGCATTCCAGTCTGGGTGACAGAGTGAGACTCCAACTCAAAAAAAAAGTTCTTCATAAATTAGATTTACATTCAGTCATTAAGATTTAATTGGAAATGTGTATGGATTTTTTTTTCCAGGTAGTAAAAGAGACACTCACTTTACCACTGAAGATCTAAAGTCCCTTGGTTATCATGTCTGTGACACCCTTCTGGATTTCTGTGATCCTGACCAAACCAAGGTAAAAATGGGGTTTCAAGAAATTTGGTGTTTCTACTGTGATGGGTTTCACATGGATCTAAAGTCAGCGTCGTGAGATTTGGTGATCTTTATTTGCCTCTTAATACTTTTCTGAAGTTTTTATAATCAAAGAAAATAAGGAAGTCCCCAGCCTTTTCCCTGCCAGCAAATTGTAAAACCTCATAATTCACTGAGAAGATGAAGACAGTCCATTAGCACACCTCTCCCTTACTTCTAGGCTTACCCATGGCAGCACCAATTCTTACCTCCCTTTCTCCTATTTCAGGTGTCTTTTTTCTTCTCCAAAACTAACCCTGTCATTTGTGTACTTGTCGACTTCCCCTTAGGTTTTGCCTTCTTCTTTTTTTTTTTTTTTTTTTTGAGTCAGAGTCTCTGTCGCCCAGGCTGGAGTGCTGGAGTGCAATGGCACACTCATGGCCACCGCAGCCTCAACCTGCTGGGCTCAGGAGATCCTTCCGCCTCAGCCTTCCGAGTAACTGGACCTATAGGCACGTACCACCATGCCCAGCTAACTTTTTTTTTTTTTTTTTTGAGTTGGAGACTCACTCTGTCGCCCAGGCTGGAGTGCAGTGGCACATTCTTGGCCACCCCAGCATTGACCTGCTGGGCTCCAAGGATCCTTCCGCCTCTGCCTTTCAAGTAGCCGGAACTACAAGTGTGTGCTACCATGCCTGGCTAATTTTAAAAATTTATTGTAGAGATGAGGTCTCACCAAGTTGCCTGGGCTGGTCTCAAACCCTTGGACTCAGGAAATTCACTCGCCTCGGCCTCCCAAAGTGCTGGGATTACAGGTTAAGGCAACGAGCCCGGCCAGTTTTTTGATTTATTGTAGAGATGAGGTCTTGCCAAGTTGCCTAGGCTGGTCTTAAACCTCTGGGCTCAGGCAATCCTTGTGCCTCTGCCTCCCAAAGTCCTGGGATTACAAACATGAGCCACCATGCCAGGCTGTCTTGCCTCTTTAATTACTTCCTTTTTTCCTGTGTCCTCCATTTTTTTCCCTTCTTGCATTACCTCAACTGCAAGTGTTCTCAAGCAACCCCTATCCTAAAACACAAAGGTTTCTTCTGGCTTTGTTTCTCCAGCAGGTTATTTCTATTTCCCTTTATCTCTGAGAAGGAATTCTGTACTCATGGTCTCCAACATCTGTCATATCCCTTCTGAAATGTTGGGAACACTTGATATGTACTGCTCTGATGCAATTGTTTAACAAAAAATATTTAAAGGAAAATGTGGCCACAACATGGCCTGTTAAATTATATTTTCCATAGGCCAAAATCTGGACAACCTCATTCTAACTTTTCCTTCTTTGCTTCTCAAAAAATAAATAAATAAATCAGACCATTGCATTGTTTAAGAAGAGTATAGACCAGGTGCAGTGGCTTATGCCTATAATTCCAGCACTTTGGGAGGCTGAGGTGAGAGGATTGCTTGAGCCCACAGGTTCAAGACCAGCCTGGGCCACTTGGTGAGACCTCATCTCTACACTAAATCAAAAAATTGGTCGGGTGTGATGACTCACGCCTGTAGTCCCAGCTACTTGGAAGGCTGAGGCAGAAGGATTGCCTGAGCACAACAGGTCAAGGCTGCAGTGGCCATGAGCATGCCATTGCACTACGGCCTGGGCAACAGAGTGAGACTCCAACTCAAAAAAAAAAAAAAAAAAGCTGAGTATACTATAGAAAAGTCAGAGGAAAGTAACTAAAGCAGTGCTCATTGATCTAATGCCCTAAACAAAATTCTGTTTCTAAAGCTTATGTAATTTATCTGGTTTTATTTGTTTGTAGAGATAAGTTCCCATTATATTGCCCAGGCTTGTCTAGAGCTCCTGGCCTCAAGCAGTCTTCCCACCTCAGCCTCCCAACATGCAGAGATTACAGGTGTGAGCCACCACATCTGGCCTAATTTCTCTATTAGCTTGTCCTTAGTAGCAAAGGTTGCAGGTTGCTCAGCTTTGTGTTCCCAGAAATAAATACAATACCTTTAAGCATATACTTAGCAAATATTTGATGAATAAATTATCAAAAGAGTTCTTTTTTCACTTTCACAGTTCACTCAGTGTCTTGCAGAGCTTAAGGAACTCTTGCAACAGGAAATTCACAAGAAATTCAATGAACTTGGACAAGATATGGATTTAGAAGGAAGCTGGAGTGACATCTCTTTGTCTGACATTGAATCCAGGTAACAAAGAAAAAAACAGTTTTATTTTTTAAAATAAATGCATTGTTTTGTTGGCTTTGGTTTTGGACCTCAAGTGCAAAGAATTGAGTAAATCATGTTCCTTAGTTCATGGCACACTTCAATACACTTTATTCCTTCAGCAGTTATGTACTGAATGCATGTTCTTTGCCAGCTTCTGTCCTGGGCACTAGAGGGGAGAAGGGAGTTGGTCAGGCAGTTTGTATGGGGCCTTGTAGGCCACTGTAAAGCCTTTGCCTTTCACTCCAAAGAAGTGTCATGGTTTGACTTAGGTTTTGGTTTCAGCAGGACCACTCTGGGGGCTGTGTGGAAAATATAAAGAGGAAAGGTCTACACAGAGAGAGTTGATAGACTCTTTTAGTAATACAGGTAAAGATGATAATGGTTAGATCAGAGGGGGGAGGAGTGGTTGGCAGGAGGTGTGCAAATTGGTTGAATTCTAGATATATCCTGAGCTATAAACATTAGAATTTGCTTGTGGATTGGATATGGGGCATGAGAAAAAGATAGAATGACACGACAATTGGTTGGATGGGGAGAATCAAGGGGATGGAAAAGGTTAGGGAGGCGGTGAAGATGAGGAACTGAGTGTTGGACTTGTTAAGTTTGAGATGTCCATTAGGTATTTAGCGGAGCCGGACACGGTGGCTCAAGCCTGTAATCCCAGCACTTTGGGAGGTGGAAGTGAGAGGATTGCTTGAGCCCATGGGTTCAAGACCAGCCTGGGCAACATGGTGAGACCTTGTCTCTACAATAAAATTTAAAAATTAGCCAAGTGTAGTGGCACATGCCTGTAGTTCCAGCTACTTGGAAGGCTGAAGCAGAGGGATCATCTGAATTCAGCATGTCAAGGCTATAGTGGCCATGAGCGTGCCACTGCCCTCAAGCCTGCGTGACAGAGTCAGACTCCAACTCAAAAATAAATAAATAAATAAAAATAAATTTTAAAAAGATATTTAGTGGCGATATTAAATAGGCAGTCAGATATGTGAGTCTGGAGTTCAGTGGAGAGGTTTGGAGGAGGATCATTGGATGGATATTTAAACCTTAAGACTCTGTGAGGCTGAGAAGAGTGGCTCACACCTGTAACCCCAGCACTTTGGGAGGCTGAGGTGGGACAATCCCTTGAAGCACAGAGTTCAAGACCAACTTGGGCAACATATTAAGACTGTCTCTGCAAAAAAAACTTTTTAAGCCAGGCTCAGTGGCTCAACCTGTAATCCCGCTCCTTGGGAGGCTGAGGTGAGTAGATTGCCTGAGCCCGCGGGTTTGATACCCGCCTGGGCAACTTGGTGAGACCTCATCTCTACAATAAATCAAAAAAATTAGCTGGGTGTGGTAGCACACACCTGTAGTTCCAGCTACTTGGAAGGCTGAGGCGGAAGGATCATCGGAGCCCAGCAGGTCGAGGCAGCCACTGCACTCCAGTCTGGGCGACTGAGTGAGACTCCAACTCAAATAAAAATAAAAATAAAAAACTTTTTAAAAGTTAGCTTGCAGTCCTGTCTATCTATTCAGAAGGCTGAGGCTGGAGGATCCCTTGAGCCCAGGAGATTGAGATTATAGTGAGTATGATTGCACCACTGCACTCCAGCCTCGGTGACCGAGTAAGAACCTGTCTTTAAGAATATATAATAGGCTGGGCTCGGTGGGTCAGCCTGTAATCCCAGCACTTTGGGAGGCTGAGGCGAATGGATTGCCTGAGCCTGTGGGTTCAAGGCCAGCCTGGGCAACTTGGCAAGACCTCGTCTCTACAATAAATAAAAGTGGTGAGATTACAGTTGTGAGCCACTGTGCCCAGCCCTCACATCTCCAACAGGGTCAAAAGAGGGAGGGGCCAGCAAAGGAGACTGAAAAGAGACCAGTGAGGCCAGAAGAAAACCCAGGAAGGTGATTCTTTTTTTTTTTTTTTTTTTAGTTGGAGTCTCACTCTGTCGCCCAGACTGGAGTGCAGTGGCTGCTCCCGGCCACCACAGGCTCGACCTGCTTGGCTCCGGCGATCCTTCCTCCTCAGCCTTCCAAGTAGCTGGAACTACAGGCGCGCGCTACCACGCCCAGCTAATTTTTTGATTTATTGTAGAGATGAGGTCTAGCTTGCCCAGGCGGGTCTTGAACCCGCGGGCCCAGGCA
>CAUYQG010154263.1:0-25765 GCA_963574415.1 Tarsius wallacei
CTCCAGTCAGGATGACCATCATCAATAACTTAAAAAACAACAGATGCTGGAGAGGATGCTGGGAAAAGGGAACACTTCTACATTGTTGGTGGGAGTGTAAACTAGTACCACCTCTGTGTAAAACAGTGTGGTAATTCCTAAAAGAATCTAAAAATCGACCTTCCATACAACCCACAATCCCCCTACTGGGAATATACCCTGGGGAACTCAAATGTGCCGGAAAGAAAAAAAACAAACAGCCCTATTACAAAGTGGGCAAAAGATATGAATAGACAAGTCTCAAAAGAAGACATACGAAGAAACAACAGACATATGAAAAAAATGTTCAACCTCACTAGTCATTGAGGAGATGCAAATTAAAACTACACTGAGATACCACCTAACTCCAGTCAGAATGGCCATCATCAATAACTCAAAAAATAATAGATGCTGGAGAGGATGTGGCAAAAAGGGAACATTTCTACACTGTTGGTGAGAGTGCAAACTAGTACAGCCTCTGTGGAACAGTGTGGCGATTCCTAAAAGTTCTAAAAATCGACCTTCCATATGACCCCACAATCCCCCTACTGGCAACATACCCAGAAGAACTCAAACCACTCTGCAAAAAAGATACCTGCACACATAATTTTATCGCAGCATTGTTCACAATAGCAAGAACATGGAACCAACCGTGCTGCCCATCAAAAGAGGACTGGCTTAAAATAAATGTGGTACATATACACAGTGGAATATTACGCAGCTATAAAGAAGAAAATCATGAACTTCGTAGCAACTTGGATGGAATTAGAGTCTATAATACTGAGTGATCTTTCACAGAAACAAAGAACTGAGTATCACATGTTCTCACTCATAAGTGGACCTTGAACACCTATCGTAATACCATAAGAAAAGGATTGACAATAGCAGGAAACTGCAGGGGGCTGGGAGGGGCAGGGAGGTGGAATTGGCAGTAGTTAGAATCTACCTGAGAAAGGGGGAGCACACCTCATCAACAAGCGTACCTGTGTAATGAATATTTGTGTAGCTAACCTTGAATTGTACCCCACATTTTTATTTTTTGTAACTTTTAAATTTTATTATAAAATTGTGGTGTTAGCATCGTTCTAACCAGATAAGTGAAAGACCTTTACAATGAAAATTACAAAACACTGCTTAAAGAAATCCAAGGAGACACAAACAAATGGACAAATATTCCATGCTCATGGATAGGAAGAATCAACATTCTTAAGATGTCCATCCTACCAAAGGCAATCTATAGATTCAATGCAATATCCATTAAGTTACCAACATCATTCTTCTCAGACCTGGAAATGACAATACAGAAATTCATATGGAAACACAAATGACCACGAATAGCCAAAACAATCCTTAGCAAAAGAAACAAAGCAGGAGGTATCACACTTCCAGACTTCAAACTTTACTATAAGACTACAGTAATCAAAACAGTCTGGTATTGGTACAAGAACAGGCATATAGACCAATGGAACAGGATAGAGATTCCGGAAGCAAAGCCACAATTTCTCAACCGACTCATCTTTGACAAAGCCTCCAACATTTCTTGCCAAATGTTTAAGAGTTTGCAAGGCAAGGCAAGGCCAGGAATTTTGGCTCCATCTTAGTGACAGTGACAGGGAATATTAAGAGCTCAGTGCTGTTCTCTACAAATGTGCCATTCAAAATTACAAAAGCATAGAAAATTAATAATGTGTACATTTGTCTTCCAATACTCACCTCCTCCAATATACTTCTATGGGCTGCGTGCTTGTGTCCTTTCCAAAAGATGTATGTTGAAAACTTAACCTAACCCCATGATAGGATTAGTATATTTACTTACAAGAAGAGAAAGAGTCTAGAATTGGATCTCTTAACTTTGAGTGGATACAACTAGAAGACCTCTATTAGCAAAGCAGGAAGTGGATATTAGACCTGCTGGTGTTTTGATCCTGGACTTTCAGCCTCCAGAACTGCAAAAACTAAAGGTTTGTTGGGTAAGCCACTTAGTCCTTGGTATTTTGCTATAGCTTCCTCAACTATCTAAGCCAGTACCCCCCCTTCACCTCATCACTGAGACTGCAAACATCTTCCTTTTCCCAACCTACTCTGCCTACTCCAGTATTGCTGTGCTCTTACCTTATGACATCTTTTCCCTTGTCCAATTCCAGATATGCACAGGAGTCATGTGTAGGGTCTTCTGTTCCAAGCCCTCCTCTCAGTGGCCAGTGTAACAATAGAGATTTGAGGGCGGGGCTGTGGAGGAACTAAAGACAGGGTCTGTGGTGCACTCTGCAGATAGGGTCTCACAGTCAAGACCATTATGACCTCAGGATACAGTCAAGACCATTATGACCTCAGGATAAAGTATCTATTTTCAGAAAACTTATCTGCGTTTGACTTTTGTATTGTGTTTGTGTGTGTGTGTGTGCGTGTGTGTGTGTGTGTGTGTGTGTGTGTTTTGTTTGCAGTTTAAATTAGTACATACACTGGGCTGGAGTTTGGAGGCACTGGTGTTAGAAGGACCTCACTGATTATCCTTACAGGTCAGGCCTCCTAGAGCAAGTTTCTAGTTAAAAAAAAAAAGAAAGATCTCAAGGAACTGGAACATATAGCAGGTTAAATCTTATCTTCTAAAATGCCAAAATCCTATAACATTTACATATCTCTGCATCTAGAGTTTACCTTAACTAGCCTTACAGTTTTCAGGCTTATTGAAAAATAAAGAGATGGAAAGCACAGTGTGACAGTATCAGCAATGTTAGAAATATGGACATGTTGGGCTTTCCCTTAGCTTTCATATGAAGCATTTGAATGACTTTATGCAATTGATTTTAATTCTTTGAATTTTAAGTGTCTTTATAACTAATAAACACATTATATAACATTTTAAAATCTCATGATCAAATTTATGTAATTGTCAAATATTACAACAAAATGTATCTGAGATATTTTTGGTCTAAAAATTATTTATTTATTTATTTTGTTTATTTTATTTTAAAGATGTGGGGTACAATTCAGGGTTAGACATACAAATGTTCATTATGCAGGTACCCTTGTTGATGAGGTGTGCCCCCCCTCCCCTGTCAATTTTCCTCAATTGCCAATCCCACCCCAGTTCCCACGACAGTTTTCTACTTCTGCCATCCCTTTTTTACAGTATTATGATAATTGCTTAAGGTTCGCTTATGAGTGAGAACATATGGTACTCTGTTCTTTGTTTCTGTGATAGATCACTGAATATGATAGACTCTAAATCCATCCAAGTTGCTGCAAAGTCCATATGTTTGTCCTTCTTTATGGCTACATTATATTCCATTGTGTATATGTACCATATTTTTAAGACAGTCCAGTTTTGATGGGCAGCACTCTTGCTTCCATGTTTTTGCTACTGTGAATAGTGCTGCAATAAACATGCATGTGCAGGTATCTTTTATGTAGAATGATTTGAGTTCCTCCAGGCATATTCCCAATAGAGGGATTGCTGGGTCATATGGAAGGTCAATTTCTAGTACTTTCAGAAATCACCACACTGTTTTCCAAAGAGGTTGCACTAGTTTGAATTCCCACCAGCAGTGTAGAAGCATTCCTTTTCCTCTGCATCCTCTCCAGTATCTGTTGTTGTTTAATTAATGATGGTCATTCTTACTGGGGTTAAGTGGTATCTCAGTGTGGTTTTGATTTGTATTTCTCTGATGATTAGTGAAGCTGAGCACTTTTTCTTGTGTCTGTTGGCTGCTTGTATATCTTCTTTTGAGAAGTGTCTATCCATGTCTTTTGCCCACTTTTTAATGGGGTTGCTTGTTTTTTTCCTTTCAGCATGTTTGAGTTCCTGTAGATCCGAGATGTTAGACCTTTTTCAGATATACAGTTGGCAAATAATTTTTCCTATTCTGTGGGTTGCCTCCTTGATCTCTTGATGGTTTCTTTTGCTTTGCAGAAGCTCATCATTTTGATGAGGTCCCACTGGTCTATCTTATTTCTTTTGGCATGGGCACTTGGGGTTTTGATCCGGAATTGACTGCTTGTTTCAATTTCCATAAGGGTGTATCCTTCATTTTCTAAGATTCTTATAGTTTAAGGTTTTACATTTAGGTCTTTGATCCATTTAGAGTTAATTTTTGTGTATGGTGATAGGTAGGGGTCCTGTTTCAATTTTCTGAATGTGATCAGCCAGTTTTCCTAGCATCATTTATTGAATAGGTTCTCCTCTCCCCAGTGGTTATTGTTGGAGGCTTTGTCAAAAATGAGTTAGGTGAGAAATTGAGGCTTTGCTTCTGGAATCTCTATCCTGTTCCATTGGTCCATATACCTGTTCTTGTACCAATATCAGGCTGTTTTGATTATTGTAGCCTTATAGTAAAGTTTAAAGTATGGAAGTGCAATACCTCCTGCTTTGTTTCTTTTACTAGGGATTGTTTTGGCTATTCATGGTGGTTTATGTTTCCATATGAATTTCTGTATTGTCATTTCCAGGTCTGAGAAGAATGATGTTGGTAATTTAATGGGTATTGCGTTGAATCTGTAGATTGCCTCTGGTAGGATGGACATCTTAACAACATTGATTCTTCCTATTCATGAGCATGGAATATTTTTCCATTTGTTTGTGTCTTCTTGGATTTCTTTGAGCAGCGTTTTGTAGTTCTCATTGTAAAGGTTTTTCACTTCTTGGTTAGGAATATGCTGAGGTATTTCAATTTTTTTTGTGGCTAAGGTGAATGGGATTGTGCTTTTAATTTGTTTCTCTGCCTGCGTGTTGTTGGTATATAAGAATGCAAGTGTCTTTTGACATTGATTTTGTAGCCTGAGACTTTGCCAAAGTCCTTGATCAGTGCAAGCAGGTTTTTGACAGATTCTCTTGGATTTTTGAGGTATAGGATCATATCATCAACAAAGAGGGATAACTTGACTTCCTCTTTTCCTATTTGAATACGCCTGATTTCCTTCTTCTGTCTAATTGCTCTAGCTACGACTTCCAACACAGTGTTGAACAAGAGGGGTGAAAGTGGGCAGCCTTGTCTTGTTCTGGTTTTCAGGGGAAATAAAAATTGTTTTGCCAGAAAAAAATTGATGCTGTCAGTGACCTCTAGCCATGTTCAACTCTTAGTCTTCAACATCTCACACAGAATTGGGCATAATATGCAATCAGTAAATTCATATAGTTTATGTTGAGTGACTGACTAAATAATCTTTCACATTCTCCAAATGGAATAGTTCAACTCTATGTCTACCTCCTTACTTAACAGATAGATTAGGATAAAGTTCATCAACAGCAAGCAAGGACCATTTTTGAGTACATGAGGCACAGGACACAATGATTTTATTTAGCTACTGCTTTTAGGCATAGAAGAATAGTGATGTTGACTAATAGAAGATGGGACATGAAGAGATAAAGGTGTTTCGTTATCAACAATGGACTGCTGAGTTCAGTCTGCATATTTGCAGACATTGGTGTAGACACTAGGTTTGCCTTTCAGAGCCCCAGGAGACAATACACTGGAGTTCTCTGCTGCATACTACAGGCCACCAGAGTCAAGCTGAGCAAGAGTGAAGAGACAGTAGTGTTCCTGGTCATGCCCAGGTGGAAGAATGATTTCCAAGATGTTCCTCTATTGTGCTGAGGCCATTTTTTTCAGGCTACTGATTCCCCGTATATCACCTTCTCTTCCTCTGGACACTCACCCCTCAACCTACTTACAGTATCACTAATCTTTCTTATTCCTCATGTAGCCCCTCCTTTTTCCTTAGTACCTGGTCAATAGGGCCAAGATGAGACAAAGACTCTAGAGTTTTAATTCTGCCTAAATAACTCTCCTTTTACTAGGGTTGCTTTCCACAGTTTACCTCCTCTGTAGGATCCCTGAAGCATTGTTTGTACTCCATCTTCTGTGTGTATTTTTACCTTTAACTGTAGTCATTAATATCACTAGAAGAATATGTATAATGCATACCAAACCAAGTATAGATGCACAGCCCTCACTTCTCACAATCTATCTCAGGGAAAGTTTTACAATTCTCTGTGTTTCAGAAATGGGGAACTGCAATGGAGGATCCTAAGACTGAGCTAGACGGAAAAGGAGTGCAAAGAAACTCACCTAGCAAGAGTGGTTTCCACCCTTCAGGAAGTCCAGACATATTATGTTGCCAATATTCTTTCCTGGGTAGGCCTTTCCTGGGAGGCAGTGTCAGAGAGGATGGGGACATTCAAACACTACAGGAGATCAGGTAATCTGGCTGTGGAGTGCAAGAAGAAATTGGAAAACTATTTATAAATTCCAGAGATTTCTAAAAATCTCTTCCCTCTTTCTCAGTGCTTTCACTCTTTCTCACAATTAGCCAATGACTTCTAGTTTGTGAAAAACCCTTTTTCTGGAAGGTTTTTGAAATAGTTTTATTCAATGATGAGTTGTTTTTCTCTGATGCTAGCATTAGTTACCACATATCTCACATCTAGAGATTTTATGTTTCAAGCAGGTTTATGTCTCAGACAATAGCAAATCCTTGAGCCTCTGTTCTGTTTACCTTCTCAGTTTCTAGTTCTCTGCACATCTCTAATCACACTTCAGTTAAGTTCTCTGACATCTTTATAACAGTTTATTTTTATTGTTTCTTCTGCATAGTCCCAGCAAAGGAATCTTTATCCTTGTAATTAGTGTATTCTATGACTCCCTATATCTAAAAACTATGCTCTAGAAACTTTGCTTTGGACTGAAACTCAACATGCCTTTCACCTCTATTGTTCATAGAAACTCAGTATTTCTGTTCCAGGCAACACTTACTGCCATTTCTCAGGCTGTTGCCTCAGCCAGAGATGAAGCACTAAGTAACAGCAGCTGCACAGGATCTTGGCAGAGAGAAAATGGACACTGTCTTTGATGATGGCAGGTGAATTCAGCTTATCAGGATGATGTCATTATCAGTGGTGATTCATCATTGCATTTGGAGTGGTGGATGATCTTGGCTGCATAAATGAATTGTTCATTGTCCTCAATTACATGAATGTTGTGTTCCCCTAGACGGACCTGGATCTGACCTGGAATAAAGGGTTCAAAGTCCTCTGAGTATCCAACTTGAGCTTCTTTGAAGGGTTTTCATCCACAGTTTTGTATACTCCTCTGTTTATCATTACAACCATGGCCACAAGTGCCAGAATAGTTATTTCACTGAAAACTATCAAATCTAAACTTAGAATTTTATTCTGTGATGAATAGAATATAATTCAGAATTCAACATATGCATCAACACTTGTTCACTTCTGCAGAAGGTTTTTAGAATGGAAGTAAGAATCCTGGTGGAAACTGTTCCCCAAAACAGGAAAGTATGTTAGAGTAGGGACACAGGACAGCAGCAGGTGCCCAGATTCCCTGACAAAAGTCTTGAGTACTTGCCTGCCTCAATCCAAAGGATTTGGATTTGCCTTTATCCAAAGGACTATCTCGAACACCACATCTTTCATATTTAATAACATAGGCTTTTTCACAATAGTGTACTTTGCCTTATGGTAAATCTGATCTTATGTGTCCCTGTTAAGTTTCGATTATGTGTAAGGACAGCTTGTTTCCCTGAGAAAAGAACAATTGGTTCTTATTTGAAATTATAATAGATTTAACAAATTTTTAAATGATGTTACAGCTATTTAGAACTTATTAAATCAGGTATTTTCTAAGTACTATACCTATATTAATTGAATAATCCTCACAACCACCATTATAATCTTTTCTTTACAGATATGAAAACGTAGCCACACAAAAGTATAGGGAATTTCACCAAAATCACACAACAAGTGCATGGTAGAATTTGGCTTTCAAACCAAAAAACCTGAATTCAGAGACCGACCTTAACTTCTATGCAATATTTTCCTAGGAAGTTTCCAAAACATAGATGCCAAGAATATGCAGAATTCTTGGCCAATGGTAATAAACTGAAATTTATGGAGTGTTTACACTTCTTCAGGCATTGTGGAAGAAGTTTACATGCATCAACTCATTCATTTCTCACAAACAACACTATAAGTACTATGCCATATTGTTTACCGCTGAAGTGACACAGAGGAGGAGGCATAGAGAAGTCAAGGTTTTTCTCAAAGTTTCATAGCTGTCCAGTGATTAGTCCAGGGTTCATACTCAAGCAGAGCCTCACTTCAAGAGTCCATGCCCTCAAATGTGACGTCATCAACATAATAAAGGAGAACAGTCTGAATTCTACCAAACTAAAGGCTAACTCCAATGAGTATTCAAAATTCTGGAACATCCAAGAAATGAGTTCTTGGAACAGTAATTTGAAAATTAATGGAGCATGTCAGAAGTTTCCAGTTGAGCAAATATTGTTAATAAATAAACCCTAGCTAGACAGAACAACTTCTACAACTATACAACATATCTGAAATAGCCTAACATGATGAATTTCTGCTCATAAAAAT
The DNA here is from genome assembly GCA_963574415.1 of Tarsius wallacei. NCBI lineage: Eukaryota > Metazoa > Chordata > Mammalia > Primates > Tarsiidae > Tarsius > Tarsius wallacei. Next base: position 8,411 of record CAUYQG010154263.1, read on the forward strand.
TCTCACTCTTCAAGTAGATTCCGTTTCTTTTGAATTTACAATATTGCTGCTATCCAGATGACTTACTCAAAGACAGATTTTCTTAACCTTGGAACTACTGACATTTTGGACAAAATAATATTTGTTTGTGGATAACTGTCCAATCTATTGTGAAATGTTATTTTCTCTGGCCTGTAGATGAAAATAGCCGCCCTCTTCCTCCAGTCACAACATCTAAAAATGTCCCTAGATATTGCCACACATGCCCTGGAAGGCAAAACTATCCCCAGTTGAGAAGCAAAGCTTTAAGAGGGAAAGAAAGGCAAAAGGGCTTTGTGTGAAAGACCTTAGACTTGAGCTTTGAAACAGTGTAGGCATTCAAAAACTACTGAATAAATGACACCCAAGGCAGAGAGATGATATTAGTTGATCCCTATGAATTAGGAAATATTAAAGAGGTAGAGAATGGGGTAGTGTCCAGAATGGGCAAGAGGGAGTTTTCTCATCCTGTTCAAAATTTTCCATTATTAACACCTACACCTATGAAGTGCTGAAAGTTATATGATTCTACATAATCACTAGAACTTTCCCAGAATCTCATCAGATCTTGGCCTATATGAAAATCACAACATCTTACAGCAGAATTTTTTACAGTAATGGACTAATGTACTACCACATCTGACAGAGCTGCCTCTGGTTTGCCCTGGGCTTTATCACTTGGACTCCTACTAGGGGGAAAAGAATGATATTGCCAGATAGAGGGAGGAAATGATCCTCTAGGGGAGTGAGTGATCCTCTAAGATCAATGTAAATCTCCCACAAAAAAAATCTTGAAGCAAAGAAACTTGGTCTCCTCTGGCTGGTATGACGGTTCTCTATTCATCTAAATCACATGGGCAAAATGTCAAGTGGTGGTTTCCAGATTTCAGTTAATTTCATACTGCCCATAAGCATTTTTGCACATAACCACTTAGCACAGTGCCTGCCATATGGTTACATTTTGATTTTTACATAGACTTTTCTTTTAGTCTCTTCTTAAGCATTAACATTGGCATTTCATGTTAGTGGTTTCTCATCAAATGCTCATTACAATGAATATGTGCCTTTCAAATAAAAATGATCATCTGTTACTTCTTAAAATCATGTTGAAGACTACTAGTGATGAGCACACCACACTTTGAGAAACATGGTTTTAGGCAGACAAATAGAAAATTAGGATGAAGAAAACCAAGGATCACTGATGGCTAGTGATGGTGGTGGCTGTGGTGTTGCCTGTGAGTGGAAGGCGTATGGAGCAGAGTCGATGGGGATGCTGAGTGAAAGTAATGAGGAGAATGCTCCCCGTGAGAGTCCAGGTGAATATGGGATTAGTATGAGGTGTCTTTGTATATATGTACACATATGTGTGTTTGTCATTTATATGAGCAAATCAGAAAAAATTATAATGTGGGAGCCTGGACCTATATGATATCATGCACTTATGAGATAATGTAGATCATTCTGTAAAGTTTGACACTGAAGAATTGGGCAGAAAGTTTCCAGACCCAATAAAATATTTTTATTTGTGCTTCATGTGTATAAAATGCCAAGATCACCAATGAATTCTCATTAATAATCGACCCTGAACATGCTACAGTGTGTAGGGGTGTCTTTCCTTAGTCTCTTCTTATAAGATCCTTGAGCTAGGCTATGAAGAATGTCCATATTCCTTTTGCCCAGCAAAGTGGGTTAATAGCTATACTTCTTTTCCTAGCCTCCATTAAATTTTTTTAATATCAAGATGAAGTCACTTGTGTCAAATCCAATCAAAACAGAGTCAGCAAGTTAAGAAGGTAGGGCCCTCATGCACATGATAAGAACTATCACAAAGACTCTGAAGGGCTCTTACGCACATATGCCTATAATAAGAAGCTTTGCCAAGGACTTCCCAAACTGAAACTTACTATGTGAGCAACGAGGGCAATTGCCTTTAAAATCGTGGACTTCTCAGCAAATTGAATGGAATTGGAGACAATCATTCTTAGCGACCTAGCACAGAAATGAAGAATCAAATACCACACGTTCTCACTTATGAGTAGGACCTGAACATTAACCACAATAACACAAGGGCAGGATTGGCAGTTACAGGACACTGCCAGGGGAGGTGTGGGGCACATAACAACACAAAAAGTACCTAATCCTAAACCATGAGAAGTGAAGACCAGTTGGAGGCCCACACTTCACCTGCGCATACACTACATATGTGCTTAATCCTGACTTGTTCCCTTACTTCAACCTTCTTAAATGTGCCCATGATTGTCATGGTATCATGGTATGCATATTCTATATTGTAAAGCTCTGCTCCTTCTCAATTAAACTTATGATCATTGGCGAATTTCTCTCTCTCTCTCTCTCTCTCTCTCTCTCTCTCTCTCTACCTCTCTCTCATTTAGGTTGACATATTTGGAGTCAGACATGGTACTTGGTGCAAAATCACCTTCAGAAAGAATTAATGACTTTGGAATTGAATACCCTTCTCACATTGAAATTTCATGGGCTCTTCATATCTATGATTTGCCTTGTTGCCTAGTAAGTTTTCTTTCATACAAAGCTCCCTTTTTCTGGTAGAAGGACTTTGAATTTTCTCATGATTTGCTTTGGATAAAGTTTGCATAGTAAAGGACCTTGCATAATGAAAGACCTCTAGAGCTTAGATAATTTCTATGAAAATGTTATGTTTTTTTAAGTGAATTTATTTTGGTTTCATTTTTGGTTGTTTGTATGTCTCTATACATGATTTGGATCTTTTATTTTTTCTCTGTTTGCTTCTGAATATCTTTTGAGAGTCAAAATACACATAGAAATGGTGAGCATGTTGGTCAATGAGAGACTTTGGTTTTTGGAGATAAGTCTTCCTTTTGAAAGGATAAACTTAACATGCTCAGGAAGATTATCACTAGGGCACTTGATAGTCTTAATAAAATCCATGAGATAGAGATTCAGATTCTGTTTTTGCTCTCTAGAGATTAATGAGAAATTAAGTGGGGTTTTCCTATCTAAGACATACCAGGCTTTCAAGGACTCCAGTTGGTTAGATGCTTAAAAATTATAGCCTTTACTCATGCAACCTTTTTCAACTAATAGATATTATATGGATTATTAGAGCTCCCCAAGCTTTTTTCTCTTAGAATTGAAATAGACAATAGGGTTGAACAGTCTGAATAGAATACTGGCATGAAGAGGCTTAGATCTCTCTATATTTCTCTGTTTCACTCTCTTTTTTTCCTCCTAATCTGAATCTATTGACCTTTTCACTTGTATTAAAACTCAGTGCTAGCCGGGCTCGGTGGCTCAGCCTGTAATCCGGCGCCTTTGGGAGGCTGAGGTGAGTGGAATACCTGAGCCCGCGGGTTCGAGACCCACCTGGGCAACTTGGCAAGACCTCATCTCTACAATAAATCAAAAAATCACCCGGGCGTGGTAGCGCATGCCTGTAGTTTCAGCTACTTGGAAGGCTGAGGCGGAAGGATAGCTGGAGCCCAGCAGGTCGAGGCTGCGGTGGCCAGGAGCGGCCATTGCACTCCAGTCTGGGCGACAGTGAGACTCCAACTAAAAAAAATAAAAATAAATATAAAAATAATAAAAAAAGAAACTCAGTGCTGTAATTATTTTTGTCTCACATATTGAATTAAAAACAGGGCAAAGTCCACTTAAAGATTGTTATTCTTATCACATTAAGTAAAATATAAATTTACTCCTTTGAATTTAACCCTATACTCCTTTGAAATGGACAAAACAAAAACAGAGGTAAAACTGGCTTTTTATTTTTAAACAAAACTGTTATGAAAACTGCTTCACTCAGTATTTGGTCCAAAGTTTTTGTAAGTTTGCATATCAAGGCAAATAACAATTTAAAGTTTAGTTACTTGAATAGGTGATCATAACTTGCCCTATTTTGTCAGAAATATAATTTGAATCCAACTATCCATTTATAAGTCAGTGACTTTGTATTACTGTGCTTTACTGTCTAATGACTAAACTTTTAAAAGTGAAAATAGAAAGATATTTGTTTCTGTTCATTGGCATGTTTTTATAATTTTGTTTCCCTAAGTTATATGTATGTGTGTGTGCATATATATAGATGTGTACATATATGTGTGTGTACCAAAAAATATGAAAGAACCCCATTTAACTAGCTTTAATAAAAAATCATCGCATAAATCAAGTAATTCATTAGAAATAGAAATTAGCCCAAAAAGCCTTTCACATTCATGTGACTGATAAAATTTGGTAATGTAATATTGTTAGCTTAATTAAAGTAAACACATATTCAGTTGTCAGCATTAAATATAAACATATGCATAATTTTATTTCCATTTGGTATGAAATGTCAAAAAAACATGAGTTTGACCTAAGAACAAGGGTGCAGATGAAAATGCAATGCGGTTTCCATTACTTTTTTTAAATTCAGCACAATATGACAAAAACACATGTATTTAACTTTAACTTGAGTAATATGCCTGATATTTATAAGCTTTCAAAATGGTTAATAGGAAAATATCTTGAAATGATGACTAGATCTGTCTAATAATGAGTTATCATAAGTAATCTACCCATAAATGCTAAAAATAATTAAATTAGGTAAATGCAAAAAATGGGGCAAACATTTCTAAATAAATTTTTTATATATTTTGAAAACTTCAAGTTATGCTAAATTAAGTAATAGATCAATTAAGTAATAGATACTCATTAAATGTCTGGGACATTTTCAAATGAAAGAAAATATTGGAACATGAATTTCTAAATGTGAGGTTTAAAGTATCTATTCTTGTCTCCTTAAATTATGTAAGAGACAAGAGATATTTTATTCTATTAATAAATATGTCCAGTTGCACATAGAAAAATTGTTCTGTGAGAAAAGATGTTTCTGGAAATTATAAAATGTGTATGAGTACAATGTTTGAGTGCAAAATGCCTTACTTCCTAGGTTCTCACTATAAATTAAAATTACTAAATGTTTGAAATTCTAATTATTATGTGGATTCTATATGTAGATTATTTGTAAATGAAATTAAGGTTTTTTTAATTTTAAAAATTATAAGAAAAGAAAAACATTATCTTTGTTAAAAATAAATTATTTTGTTTAATTCAGAGTTTATTTAAAGTGTGTCTTCAAAATTGTATTTAGAAAGAAAATAAAACAAGACTGGAAGAAACTAGTAAGAAGAGAGACTTCCTCTCTTGCATCTTAACATACTTATTGCAATGATGCTTATTTTGCAATCAGATGTTGGTTAATGTACTTTTTTGTCTCCACTGGCTAAGGGTGGATTTCAAGATCAACCTCAAATCAGTCCTTCTAGGAAAGTGTAGAGAAGGTGGAGGTTGTAGGAGTGGGAGCAGGGCATCTCTGTTCCTGATTGAGACAATCTAGAGCTCACCAGGTCAGGTGTCAATCAATGCGACTGTGAATTTTTGGCCACTAGGGAGGCGCTGTGGATCCACAATGCTGCAAGGAAACCTGGGGCTGGCTGGGTGGGGAGAGTGGCCCAGCAGAGGAGAGCTTAAGAGGATGTCTGGCTCTGTGCTGGCACTGGGCAGGCTGGGGGAGGGTGGTTGGCGTTTCCTGAGTGGGTTCTGAACACGTGGAATTAAGCAAAGGCTCTTCACTCCAGGGATGGGTAGAGGTGCCAGAGACCTCAGCTGGCACCAAGGAGGGAGTTTCTCTGCATGGGCAATAGAGAGTAAAGGGGTTGAGGTGAAAAGGGCATGATTGTCATGAAAGGAACAGGGCTGGCAGAGGACAATAAGCTACGTCGTGGACTTGTGGGAAGTGTACTCCACCTGCCCCATCTTTAGGGTAGGGGATGTGCATCTTTAGGGTAGGGGACGTCCAGAGCCGGTGCAGTCATAGGGTTCAGGGGGCATGGGTGATCTATAAGAAAAGTAACTGGGAAAGGCCACTTTCCTAAGGAGATGCCAAAAGCATCCTACCACCACTCAAGAAGCAACGCTGAGAATGGTGCTGCCATCCAGAAGGGCTCAAGCCCTGGTAGGCTGGCAGCTTTCCCAGACACTCTCTGTTGCTTCTGTATGTGATCTGTTTAATGCTCACGCATGATAAGGATTATTTTACCTGTTCATTTATTTGAATGAAACAGCTTTCCTGGGTCTCATACTCATTTAGAAAGAAGAAATAAAACCTGTTGTTTGATAGATCAATAGAGTGATGCAGTTAACATTCGTTGCACGTTTCAAAACAGCTAGAGATAATAATTAAAATGTTTCTAGTGTAAACAAAAAATAAATATTTAAGGTGATGTGCATCCCAATTGCCTTGATTTAATTATATGAATGTATCAAAGTATCACCTGTACCTTGAAAATATGTACATCTACTATTTATCAATATGAATAAATAAATTAGATAATTGAAAAACACTAAACCCCTCTCCCTCCAACTCTGTATATCTATTCCCTCATCTGGCTTTCCCTTCCCAGGTCCCCATTAGCAGGATGGCAAGGTCATGTCTCTTATGTGAGTCCAAGGAACACATGACTTACAGTCTAAGCATTTCCATCCATCCTTCATGGTTACAATGAGAAAGGTGCAAATGGCCTACGGAGGAGGCCATGTTATTTCTTCAAGGAGGCTGAGTGACTAAAGAGGGATTCACAGCTGCACAACAAAGGGATTGGGATGTTTTTAAAGCAAAGTGCAGTCTTCCTGTACCTGATGCATCCTACCATGAAGAAAAAACATAAATTGATAATTTCTTTTATCCTTTATTTAATAAACATTTTTGGACCCCCTTCTTTGTACAATTGATTGGATCATTTAAGATATAAAATGAAACAAAGTTAAAATAAAAGCAAGTATTTTTTGTCTTTTTCAGTATTAAGATTTATAATTTTTATTTTTTTGGTTGTGAAAAGTAGTTTACTACGTTTTTAATTTATATAATGTCTTTTTTTCTCTTTCTTTTGCTGTTTGATGACCTACTCCTTTGCCAACTTTTTTTAGTTGTGGTAAGAACATTTGATAAGAGATCCAGCCTCTTAATAAATTTTTAATGCACAATACATATAATCTAGAGTCCCAAGATTGTACAACAAATCTCTAGAATTTACTCAACTTGCTTAACTGAAATTTTATACCCATTCACTGACTTCTCAATGCTTGGAAAGGAGCAATTTATTTTTTACTCCCGTGAGTTTGAATATTTATCTTAAGTCACATAAGTAGAATCAAGCAATATTTGTCTTTCTGTACCTGGATTATTCACACAGCATAATGTCCTCCAGGTTCACCCATGTTGTCACATATGGCAGGATTTTCTTCTTTTGTAATGCTTAATATTTTTTTCCATTCACATACCACATTTAAACCCTGCAGTATAAATGTATAATATTTGACTGTTTCTATGAGACCATCTGTCACATGGATAACAGGGTAATTTGAAGAACTACAAACACTAAGAATATTAATGCACAGTCAGTTCAATTCTGCTTCATGGAGAAGACTCAGAAAAAAAAAATAATGCCATCATTTGTTGTCAATTTACTATATACCAAATAAAATTTCTTCATTTGCAAATTTTCAATTAATTATAAACTTAACTATAATTATATAATTAATTATAATTATTTATCAGAAAAAATCTTCAGATGAAAATGCTATTCTCATTATACAGATGAGAAAATAGGGCCAAAGGTTAACTTGACTGCATTAAGGAGCTATTAGGATGGAGTACTGGGACTATAACCCTGGTCTGTCTGTCTCTAAGTCCTGTGTTCACAGCTTGGTGCTGCAATTCATTTTCTTAAAGAGAGATGTCTACCTTAAAAATCAGAATGTTGCTCCGTGGGTCCCTTTCAGACCTGCTGGTTCTAATAAAATTATCAAAGGAGATGATTTTACCCCAAAGACAACAGTGCAGAGAATGAACTCTGACTGGGGGCCAAGACACCTGGCCTGATTCCCATGCTAACACCAGCTCATCAAGACCTGACACCAGTTCTTCACAGGTTAAGGTTAGTTTGCTTTTGTTTTTTAATCTATAAAAATAGAATAATTGGGCAACTTGGCGAGACCTCGTCTCTACAATAAATTTTTTCAAATTGCACTAAATCTGTAGATTGCCTTAGGTAAAATGGGCATCTTAACAATGTTGATTCTTCCAATCCATGAGCTTGGAATATTTTTCCACTTGTTTTTTTCATCTTTGATTTCTTTGAACAGTGGTTTTGTAATTTTCTTGTAAAGGTCTTTCAAATCACTGTTTAGGAAGACGCCAAGGTATTTCATTTTTTGTGTGACTACTGTGAATGAAATTGTGCTTTTTATTTGGGTTTCTATTTGTTTATTATTGGTGTATAGAAATGTGATTATCTCTTGCACATTTATTTCATACCCTCAGACTTTGCCAAAGTCCTTTATCAGTGCAAGGAGGTTTTTGGCAGATTCTCTTGGGTTTTCAAGGTATACAATCATGTCATCTGCAAAGAGAGATAGCTTAACTTCCTCTTTTTCTATTTGGATACCCCTGATCACCTTCTCTCCTCTGACTGTTCTAGCTAGGACTTCCAAAACTATGTTGAACAGGAGAGATAAGAGTGGGCATCCTTGTATTGTTCCAGATTTCAGGGGAAATGGTTCCAATTTTTGTCTGTTTAAGAATACGCTGGCTGTGGGTTTCTCGTAGAGGGCTCTTACTATTTTGAGGTATGTTCCACCTATGCCTAGACATTTGAGGGTTTCTATCAAGATGGGGTGCTAGATTTTATCAAAAACTTTTTCTGCATCTAATGATATAATCATGTGGTTTTTGTTTTTACATCTGTTGTTATATTTAATTACATTTACGGTCTTATGAATGTTGAATCAGCCTTGCAAAAGAAGACATACGAGCAGCCAACAGACACATGAAAAAATGTTCAGCCTCACTAGTCATCAAGGAGATGCAAATTAAAACTACACTGAGATACCACCTAATTCCAGCCAGAATGGTCATCATCAATAACTAAAAAAAAACAGATGCTGAGAGGATGTGACGAAAAGGGACCACTTCTACACTGTTGGTGGAAGTGTAAACAAGTACAGGCTCTGTGGAAATCAGTGCAGCAGTTCCTAAAAGTTCTATAATCGACCTTCCATATGGCCCCACAATTCCCCTACTGAGAATATACCCGGAAGAACTCAAATCACTCTATAAAAAAGATACCTGCACACGTATGTTTCTCGCAGCATTGTTCACAATAGCAAGAACATGGAACTAACCGTGCTGCCCATCAGAAAGACCTGAATTTAAAAAATGTGGTACCTATACACAATGGAATATCATGCAGCCATAAAGAAGAACAAAATCATGAACTTCGCAACAACCTGGATGGAATTAGAATTTATGATACTGAGTGATCTCCCACAGAAACAAAGAGCTGAATATCACATGTTCTCACTCATAAGTGGAACTTGAACAACTACAGTAATACTATAAGAAAAGGATTGACAGTAGCAGGAAACTTCGTGGGGGAGGGGGGTAGGTGGGATTGACAATAGTCAATATCTGCCAGGGGTAGGTGGGGCACACCTCATCAACAAGGGTACCTGCACAATGAATATTTGTATACCTCACCCTAAATTGTAGCCCACAATTTTAAAATAAAAATTAAAAGAGGTAAACAAAATTAGCCAGGTATGGTAGCGTATGCCTGTAGTTCCAGCTACTTGAAAGGCTGAAGCAGAAGGATAGCCAGAGCCTAGCAGGTCGACACTGAGGTGACTGTGAGCGTGCCACTGCACTCCAGCCTGGGCGATGGAATGAGACTCCAACTCAAAAAAAAAAAAAAAAAGAAAAAGAATAATACCTTCCATCTACTGTGTGGTGCACAAAATATAATAGAATGAAGAACCTAGCCTATGACAGAAATCTAGATATCTTGATTCCCTTTGTTAATCTCATACAGCCTCTTCCACAACTCCTCACGTGCAAAGGCAGATATGGACACATTTTGCCAATAATCTTTAGTTGATGATGCAGAAGTCACAGAAGTGGAAATATATATGCTTGATATTTTATTACATGAAATTAACTAAAGAATGCTTCATACATATCTTCTCAGACATATAAAAATCAAACTTGTTAAGTTATGAATTATATAAAGTAAACACTGCACACTTGAAATGAGTAAATAAAAGCAACTTTTGAGCAACATGTATATACCCAAATAACCCCTACCCCTATTAAGATGTACATTTCCATTACATCTTAATGTAATTTCCTCAGACCCCTATGCAATGCCTCTCTCTATCCTTTACAACAAGATATACATATATCACTACTGATCAAATTTCCTTGTGTATGGTTTGAATGTTAACGTACTACCTCTAACCATCAAAACTCTTCCTCTTAAAAAACAAAAAAACTCTTCCTCTTTAGTACATAGGTAAATACGCTCCTGAAAATATTTATGATTTTGGAATGGTTTGAAACCACGTGAGATACCTGATTCCTATTAGAGACAATCTTATCTGGAGATAAATGTTGTGGTGATGTGAGAGTCAAAGGTCTTTCCAGGTGGTAGAGGTTGTTTCTACAAAAATTCCTTTTCAATAATTTATTTTCTCATCCACTCATTCACTTAAAATTATTTTATAATGATGCTTTCACAAAAATTAGTGATTTTTAAGGAAATTATTTTGAGGTACCATCAGAATTGGGCTAGGCTTCATGCTCTCACACCAAGTGTGCTTGGGCCAAACAAACCACAGGCAATGATGACTCTACTGAAAGATGGTACCTCACTGGAGAAGGACTATCATTGCCTTGACCACAATGTCCACCCATAACATCTGAGCCCTGAGCTGGAAAATTCCCCTTTCTGTCCTGGCACTGACTTGAATACAAGGGTCCTATGTCTCTTGGACAAGAAGAGCCCCGTGCACAGACGTGGAACCCATTTATGGCTTGCTAAGCTTCAGCTTGTAGGTGACAGCACCAAATGGCCCTTTGCTCTGACTTTAGTTTCTGTGTCCTCTCCTAAGCCTCATAGATACTGATACCCAGACCCCAGGAGAATAATAACACATGAGAAGGTAAATGGACTCTGAAACAAAATCTGCACCAAGAACCAGCAACATGAATTATTGGCAAGTACTTTGTGCAAACACAGTTAAGAATTTGAAGGTCATGACAGGTGCGTGCTAAATCAAGCATGGGGTCCTTTTAAATGTGGGGCTCTGTGCAACAAGCTACAGTCTTTCAGCTCCTCTTATTTATTAATAAATTAATGCCAGGCCTCTCGCATGAGGAGCATTCTTTATGATTATGATGTCTAAAATAAAACCAGAGCATGTTTCCTTACCTGGAGTCTGTCCCCCTCCAAAGTCCCACACACTTCAGTACCCCTTTGTGCAATAGGCCATCTGCAGCGCTGGGCAGCCACCGCCATTCCCAAGGTGAGGGCAGTCACTGGCTGAGGTGGTTCTGCCCACTGCAGTCTTGCTGCAAGCACACAAGGCAAGTGCTCTGAGTGGATATGAAGGTCTCTTGCTGCATTTGTCAAGAGTCTCATTTGTCAGTGAATTTACTAGAAACAGAGCAAATGGTTCCTCAAATGCTGAAGAGCTGCCCCTGAGTCTTGAAAACCTGATGCCAGAGAGAATCATTGCAAACAGAAGGATGTTAACAGGATTATGGCCAATTAAGCAAATTAGAAAAGGATACCCCAAAGAATATTTGGGCCACGGGACTCATAAAAGTCATCAAGAAGCCATAAGAAATTTCCCTAAGATTCTTGACTACAGAAATATTTAAATCACTAAAGCCAGTGTACTAATGAGGAATTATATCATCACAGGAATAAAATTTAATGGTGTTACAAAATGTTTACAAAGAACTCAAGAAAAACTTGTAAGACTTGCGTCAATTCAGACAAATGCACTGTTCCTTTTCAAAGCTGTTCACTTGTGCGTTTATTTAGATTTGACTCTGGAAAAGGGTTTTGGCCACTTCTGACAGGAAGACACTGGGGGCCAGACAGGGAGAACCAAATTTCAGATGACTGCTGGAGCACCCTGTTCCCTTTCATTAGTGCACATACCTCAAAACTCTTCTGTCCTGCCCTGCACCTGCAATGAATTTTGGCCTGCTGTGCTGTGTGGCCTTTTGTCTCCTATGGGCAGGTGAGTCCTAGGCTGGGCCTTCACATTGATTTCGAGCCCAGCACTAGCCTTTCCACTGAGGCTGTGGCTCTGGCTTTGTTCTCTTTGTCTACAGGTCCAGGGAATTCTGGTGTCACTCAGACCCCAATGTTCCAGGTCCTAGAAGCAGGACAGAACATGACACTGACATGTGCCCAGGATATGAACCAGGAGGGCATGTACTGGTACCGACAAGACCCAGGACTGGGGCTAAAGCTGATCCATTACTCAGTGACTGTTGGTATCACTAGCAAAGGAGAAGTCCCTGATGGCTACAGTGTCTCTAGGTCAAGTACAGAGAACTTCCCCCTCAGGCTGGAGTCAGCTACCCACTCCCAGACGTCTGTGTACTTCTGTGCCACCACTTCCTCCACAGCGCTACACGACCGTCTTCTGTCTGCACATAAAGACAAGGCAGGCACTGCCCCCCACCCCACCCCAACCCAGTGGTGCCTTGGCTGAGTCCTCAGCACCTGTAACCTCAGATCCCTGAGGGGCCTGTGGTGTGAGCCTCCATCATGCCTAGTATATTTGCAGACCTGATATGATCCCAGGACAGCAGGAGCAGGGGTCTCCATTTTTCCTCTCTGGTCTTTTCTCAGAACTGTCCTTTTTGCGTGCATACAAAGCTACCCCAGCTATGACTTTCCATGTCATTCACCTGAGTGTGAGGCCTCCCTGATGGAAAGTGATTTGTATTTCAGATAGATATAGACTCCTCTCCCGGACTCCACGTTGCTTTCTTTCCGAAAGATTCTCTTTAATCCCTAAACCTCACATAGTGTCTTCTGGGACCCAGTTTTCACAGGTGGGCAGTCATCTAGAAGGTCCTGCAGGGTCTCTCTCACCTCTCCACTCCAGCTGGGCTGTGAGCCCATCTGTGCCTCCATTCCTCCCTTCACAGAGATTTCAAAGGCCATTTCCTCTCCGCTGGATATGGATCCTTCCTTTTACTACGGCTAATTTCTACCTGTGCCTCAGCTCTCAGTATCATTACACTCTAGAAGGAAGCCTTCCCTCACCTCCCAAATCTCAAGTTATCATGTGCTTTTTAGTTTGTAGAATTTAGCACACCAGAAATTTTCGAAATACGTCTGATTATTTTTCTCCCCAACTAAAATTTAAACTCCTTGAGGGCCAAGGCTCTGCCTGTGGGATGATGTACCATCACAGTCCCTGGCACACAGGGAGCACCCATGTCATCGATAATGTGTGAGTGACTGAATGAGTGAATGATGAGTGGATGGATGATCCAATGAAAGGAACACCCTAGATCCACTTTATCCCAGCAGAGATCTCACATTGACTACAAGAAATTCTACCCCTTTGATCTCTGGGCCTGGGTGGTTCCTGGAAATTAATGGGAAATGTATCTCATGGGTAGTTATACCTGGTTCAAGCCTTCCTCTTATGGCTGCAGCACCAGATTTCTTCCTCCAGGTATTTGTTCTTTCCTTCAGGATCTTTTGCCACAGTAAATCTAGACAGACCAGAAAACCACTTCCAGAAATCAATCCATAGTTTTTTCTCTTTTTTTTCAGAACCACTTCTGTTACCAAAACTATTAGGTTTTCATAAATGAAGCAGAGCCACTATAAGTATTATAAAGGGATTTACAATGAGAATCAAACCTTATATAAAGGTGGGAGGAGCTGAGAAAGAAATGATCTAAAATGGAGAAGACAGTGTTAGAGAGACCTGCAACATCTATGACTTTTAGATCTTTGGTGCAGGATCAACTGTAGTGGCAGTGGCATGAGGAGATCAGAGCATGTCAGGCACCCAGTGGGACCTTAAAATAGGAATAAAGAAGAATTTCATGGAAACTCACTTTGATGTAAGCTGTTGCCTCTGTGGGGGGGACCCTCCTATGGGTCTACTGCCAAACACCTGGGGGCATAAAGCAAGTGCTCTGAACTCCCTTTGAGCACCTGAGTATAAGAAATGTGCATCCCAGATTAATAGTTATTCAGCTCAGTGATCTGACAACAAGCCCAGAGTGAAATTCTCAGAGCTGAAGAATTTGCTCTGTGTTTCTGTGATGATGATAAGAATACAATGCTGTAGCAATGTATTCACTGCTATGTAGACCTGGCCATAAATAGGACAATGCTGAGAGTGTTAAAAGGCTTAATACATGCCTGAGAAAATTGAAGGACAATTTCCTAGGGGATCCTTCTACTGACCACATTCAGTCCCCAGTAAGACACATTTTACCACTCTTCCCTATGAATCAGTTGAGTACACATGATATCACATTTCCTATCATCTTCTAACAATAAAGCAAATGGTTTAGACAGCACCGTTTTTTCCTGCAATGTGTTGGCCAAATTCCAGAAATTTGGGCTTGACAGCAAAGAGCTCTGTCTTTACCTGTCTAGGTCTAGCCAGGCAAGTTTAACCCATCATTCATGTGACCTCTTATTCTACTCAAAGGAGAACATATGATAACAACGTAAAAAATTATTTTACTTTGAATAAATTGGAACTACATAGTAAGGTGAGTGTATTTTCCTCAAATAGTATTAAAATGGTCAACTGTAGAACTAATCTTTGATGCTAGGACTCTGGAGCCTAGTGACTTTCATTTTCAGTTCCCAGTTACTCAGGGTCCAGAATCCATGAGAGTTAATGAGTCTTTCTGGACCTGAGATGGTCAGCCAAGGGTTTATCATATTGAACATGCACAAAAGCATTTACTTGCATAAGCCATTTTGTCAGTTGGCATGGAATTTGTAGTTTGCATTATGGCATGTTCTTTAAACTGAATGAATGTAAAGTGTACAAATGAAATTCTGATATCCAGACTATTTCTTGAATTTTGGATTGGAAATCAAAAACAAAAGAGAATGGATGTCTATAATTTAGGAATTGTTACACTCACAATGTATATTGTATATGTTATTTTTCCTTGAAAGAACATGAAGAAATTATCATGATTACACAGCCTTATGGGCTCTAATTTATGGAAAGAGTATATTGAAAGGAAACTGAAAATAAGAATTCTATTCTATAGCCCACACAATGTGTGTCCCGAAAGCATGTTCTGACCTAAAAGCCATGGGTGTATTTGGCAGGACAGAGTCCAGAAGACAATTCTTGATCCCATGCATTTAGGAGTTAGACTGGAGTCAGTAGAATAAAACAGATTATCGACGCTCTGTATTCTCAATCCAGACCTTTCCAAGATTTCACATATTAACCCTAGAAAAATTAACTTCCACTCTTGAAAATATTAAAACAAAATCCAGGAGAAAAAGTGAGCAGAAACAATAAACAAATGAAATTTTATCATTATAAGATACAAAACTTGAAGACCTATGTTTAAATGAACACAAAAGGAATAGAAACATGAACAAAGAAATATAGACTGTCAGAAAACATTGATAACATTAAAATAATCAAGTCACATTCCTAGAAATGATTAAGATTATCACAGAAGACAAAATGAAAATTTAAATAAGAGATTAGCTGCCTCTAAAGAGATTATTAGCAGTATCCAAAACATCTGAAAAAACTACCTAGAATATATCACAGAAAATTAAATATAAAATATAACAAAATGTAAGGGATAGGGAAGGACATATTGGCAATTTCTAGTATATTACTATATATATTTTATCGGAACTCCCCTTTAGGCTTTATATAATTGAAATTTCAGAAAGAGGAAATAGGAAAAATTGTATGTGTGATATTATATATGATGGTAGCTGAGAATTTTCCAGCTACCATCATATAGCTAGAACCTATACGCTCAGTTTCAAGAATCCAAGTGAAACTCAAAAAAAATAGTTATAATAGTCAAAACTGTGGAACATAAATGACAAAGAAGAGTTTTAAAAATTATCAAAAAGGAAAGATAAATATCTCCTAGTAGAATAGAATGAAAGAACTAGTAATAGTCAAGAAAAGGCTTAAAACAACAATCTCATCATTAAGGATTGAGACTTATGAAGACATATTTACAGGAGAGGGGGAAAAAACCCTCTGTGATTATGCCACCATGACATCTTTTCTGAATTACGGTTCTCAAACATGGGAAATGATCCCAGGAGAAAGGCATGAAATACAGCATGTAAGAGAACCATTTAACATGACATCCTTTTGAGCATGTATAATGGGGAGAATGAGAGGCATGAGTAGGGAGGTCACAGGAGATCTTGACCTCAGAAAGACAATGGGCTCACCTTTGGTGTCTTGTGTTAGAGGCGCTGATGATACTTCCTAGTAAACATTCTAGGCAGACAGAGGAACAACCGCGAGAGAATATAAACTCAGAGATGCAGTGTGAGGCTCCTGGGTCCAGAGAGCATCAAAGCCGAAGACCACAACCCATGCATTGATTTTGTTGGAAAGGAACTTATAGATATCGAAATTAGTCATCCAAGTGTGTTCCAATATAGATTATGTGTTCCTGAAGTCAAGTGTATTGAGAGAGGAAGTGATGTCACTTTGGTATCTGCTGTCTGAGGACAGGGACGTTTCTCCTAATCTCCTCACAAGGACCCTGATCTGGTAAGCTCTTCCTGCCCTGATCCTGCCATGGGCATCAGGCGTCTCTGCTGGGTGGCCCTCTGTCTCCTGGGGGCAGGTGAGTCCTAAGAACACTAAGCAGTCTCATTGTGTACCTGTGTGTTCGTGTGTGTGTGTGTGTGTGTGTGTGTGTGTGTGTGTGTGTCAGTGGTGACTACAGACTACAGTTGTTTTCCTCTTTCTGTTCCCAACTTCTGTCCCCACAGATCACACAGATGCGGGAGTCTCCCAGTTGCCCAGATACAAGGTTACAGAGAAGGGGCGGAATGTAGCACTCAGGTGTGATCCAAGTCCTGGTCATACTGCCCTTTTTTGGTACCAACAGACCCTGGGACAGGGCCCAGAATTTCTGATTTATTTCCAAGGCAAAGATGCAGCAGACACATCAGGGATGCCTGGTGATGGGTTCTCTGCCGAGAGGCCCGGGGGATCCTTCTCCACTCTGAAGATCCAGCCCACAGAGGAGGGAGACTCAGCTTTGTATCTCTGTGCCAGCAATTTAGCCGCAGAGTGACACAGTCATCTCCTTCCTGCTCACAAACCTCACACTTCTCTCTCCTTGCAGTTCTTAGAGACCTTTAATACAACACAGTACTCAGTTGAAAATACTGGTGGTGAGAGAAGACGTACCAAAGGCAAACAAGGCTTCCTATTTATATTGAT
>CAUYQG010154265.1:0-22515 GCA_963574415.1 Tarsius wallacei
ACAAAGCCCCCACCAACAACCACTGAGGAGAGGAGAACCCATTCAGCAAATGGTACTGGGAAAACCGGCTGACCACCCGCAGAAGACCGAAATGGGACCCCTACATGTCACCATCCAGAAAAATCAACTCCAAATGGACCAAAGACCCAAACGCAAGACCTCAAAGTATTAAAATCTTAAAAAATGCAGGAGATATCCCTACAGAAATTGGAATAGGCAATCAACTCCTGATCAAAATCACTACTTGCTATTGGTCTGTTCAGGGTCTCTATCTTCTTCCTTATTGAAAACTGGGAGGTTATATGTTTCCAGGAATTTATCAGTTTCCACTAGACAGTCATGTTTTAAAGGGGACTAAGATCTTGTGGATTTTAAGCTAAAAATGGAAGAAAGAAGGTTTGGGCTGGGGAAGAGTTCTTCTGAGCCTTTTAAAATTACCCCACACAGAAGGCTAAGTACTCAACCTTCTCAAGCACATCAGAGCGGCTCTTTATAAAAGCACCTTCAGCCTGTGGCGTTCCAACACAGATGTCTTTGTTAAGCGCGCCCCCTGGTGACCAAAGAACAGATTCAACTCTAACAGGAGACACAAGTCTCTCCTCCCACACAGCCAATGGTGCTAAATAGGAAAGGAATTTGGAAAAACAGGCTTGGAAGACACCTGTCTCCTCACCCAGTTTTCAATAACCATCTCTGAGAAATTCTGTCTGGAGTTAAAATTAATTCCAGCAAAAAATACGAGAACAAAGCCCAACTATTGTCATGGTGATGAATCACAGTCACTTGTCTTCAAAAGTTTTTCTTTAAAATCGTTCCTTTAAAAATACCAAACCAGCTGGGCATAGTTGCTCATGCCTGTAATCCCAGCACTTTGGGAGGCTGAGGGTGGGAGGACTGCTTGAACCCAGGAGTTCAAGACCAGTCTAGGCAACACAGCAAGAACCTCATCTCTGCAAAAACTTTTTTTAAAAAAAATTAGCTGGGCATGGTGGTGCACTTATAGTCCCAGCTACCTGGGAAGGTGAGATAGGAAGATCTTCTGGGCCCAGGAGGTTGATGCCGTGGTGAGTCATGATCGCGCTACCGTACCCCAGTCTGGGCGACAGAGTGAGACCTTGACCCCAAAATAATAAAATATATAAAAATAAAAATACCAAACCATTTAAAAAGTACAATACTTATGCGTCCCCTCTTCAGATGGTGTCCACAGGAGAGATCAAAAGAAAAAAATTGTTCTGGAGATGCCAGTGCTCCCCACTATTTTAACCGAAGCCTCAGTGGCACCTGCAACACAGGTCCAGAAGTGGCTAGAAAAAAGTTGAAAAAGGATTCCAAAAGATTCTGCTTACCTGGGAAATACGTTTCAAGAGTGAGATCAAACTTTCCCAGAGAGCTCTGTGCAACGTACTACCAATGCTGGTTCACTTTGACTCCATTTACCGCCCTATCCTCTATGTTGTTGCTGTCACATATTTTAATTGTGTATACTTCTAAACCCCCAATACGTTATTATTTTTGTTTTTACAGTCAGTATTCATTTAGAGTTTTTATTTCCAGTGCATTCTTTCCTGCATTTCCACATTAAGACAGAAAGAAAATACTAGTTGCACGGGCTGCTTGTCGTATTTAGAAGACTTTCATGACAGCATAAGGAAAAATAATTGGAAATGAGAGTCGGGAGATGTGGGTACTGGATAAAAGCCCATCTGCTACGAACAGCAGGCAGATCCCATCTAACGGGGAGGCTAATTGGGCATCTTAGATCGCTTCTATTCCCTGCAGGGCCCCAATGAAAGGTTAAGAGCCCTCTGAGGAAACCCTGAGAGCCCCTGTCTTGGTTCTATAACCTCAAACCCTACAGGCCCATAAGCAGGGCTACAATGTAATCGGGTGTCCCTGCAGCTGGTAAGCCGGAGTTTAGGGGGCTGGCCGAAAGTCCACGGCTGTGGTTTTGCGCCACCTGGTGGTTATTTCTGCTCCACTTCACTAAGGGATATCCTGGTTCATTAAGGCAACCAGTAAAGCAAGACTGTACCTAGAAATTATTAGGCCTGCGATCTGCAGCATTTCAGATGGGGAAAGAAGATGTCTGAACAAGCAAAACATCCAGGAAGCAGAGAATGTGAGATCTGGTGCCCGAGGAACAGGCACATCTCTGTGAGCTCACCCACCCTGAACCATGCCTGGGTCTTAGTCCTTTCACCAAAGTCCCTCCAGGGTCCCTCAGGTGGAAAGGATTGGCTGGGGCTGGTGGACTGACCAGAACTAGGTAGTTAAAACTTACAGGACTAGTTAAAACTAGTCAGTTAAAACTTACAGAATTTAAGTAAGTGTATGCTTTTAAAAAAATATCTGTTGTCCTTTTGCATTTACGACATATTGTTTACAAGTTATGTCTACGACATCTAAAAACAAAGTGCT
Organism: Tarsius wallacei; assembly: GCA_963574415.1. Lineage (NCBI taxonomy): Eukaryota > Metazoa > Chordata > Mammalia > Primates > Tarsiidae > Tarsius > Tarsius wallacei. The sequence goes on from CAUYQG010154265.1 coordinate 2,422, forward strand.
TGGAAAACTATTAAATAATTCATAGGAGAGAAAATTATTCAATTTTTACACAAAAATTTCTGCTTTATCTTGTGCTTTCCAGGGATGGCTTACTGTAAAGTTGTGTGAGCACCACAAAAATTAGGTAAATATCAAATTTTAACTTCTTTGATTCTCACAAATGTCTTCTAGATTCTTACTAATGCTGCCCCATACTCCAGAGGACCGAGTCACATTCTTGCTGATGAAAGCTTATGAAAAAAACCTTTTGGGAGCCACTCTGAAATATGTCAAGTCCACTATAGACTGGGTTCTCTTCTATCTAGAATGATCTTTGTGAGAATTCACTATTTTGGTATAGTGGCAATTTCTGGCTTTAAAATAAATAAATAAAGCTGGGTGCAGTGGCTCACACCTGTAATCCCAGTACTTTGGGAAGTGGAGGCTAGAGGATTGCCTGAGCCCACGGGTTCGAGACCAACCTGGGCAACATGGCAAGATCTCATCTTTACAATAAATCAAGAAAAACTAGCCGGGCTTGGTGGTGCATGCCTGTAGTCCCAGTTACTTGGAAGGTTGAGGTGGAAGGATTGCCTGAACCTAGCAGGTTGAGGCTGTGGTGGCCGTGAGCATGCCACTGCACTCCAGCATGGGTGACAGAGTGAGATTCCAACTCAAAAGTTAAAAAATAAATAAATAAAATCACAGTAAGTTATGCTTTCTAGGTGAATTTCTACACAATCCTTAGCAGTACCGAATGATTTGCAGAAATTCTTTAACATCTCCTCCTCATCATTTAAGGGCAGACTTTCTCTTCTCCATCCTCTGGGATTTTCTCCATAGCTTTCTCCTGCCCAAAAGCTCCCCCAGGGACTTCCAAGTGCAGCAGATCCCCTTATCTGCAGTGGCTATGTTCTATAAAGTCACTGCAAATCCTGAATTAACAACTACTGAACCACTGCTTCTAGAGGCAATACAGAATGAGGTTTCTGCAAGCCTTTGATCACAATAGTTTTGCCAACTAGTCAATATAAAACCTTGTTTCATGTGTGTTTCTGTTTAAAGACACCTTATTTAAGATGTATTGTTGATTCATTAACATTAAACTTACAGCCTGCTACAGGCTGTACAGCCTTTTACAGGCATGCTATAACTCATGCCTGAATGAAACTTAACTAATAGGTGTACTTTCCTATTTTCTCTGCATGGCCCATCCCAGACTTCTTGCACTTAAGAACACCAGACGGTGCCTGAGCTCTACACTTTAGGGGTTATTTTAGCAGAGCAATTACCAACCGGAAGTACAAAAATGAGAAAAAAACATGGTCCAGGTAGACTAGGGAAAGCACACTTGCTTACAGCATGAGAGCTGAAATGGGAAGGCAGAGACTTGTTGCCTTGATCCACTTCAGCTGGGAACACACGAGTTGGGCAACTTGAATTTTTGGCCACGATGTGTATGTCCACAACACATGACCTCAAAAAGCACCACAAACATTGATTTTAGGATTACAAATACATTTCATTTAATTTAGGCAAATCCCCAAATATGGAATTCATAAATAATACGGATTGACTTTATATTTCAAATTCCTTTGAATTTAAGGTTCTCTATAACCTTTCCCTCACTCCTCAAGCCAACCCGACATCCCTCTCTCTATGCAACATAAACATCAGTCATGATAAATGATCTACAGTTTCCCAAGCACACAGTGTTCTTTCATCGTTAACTGTTACTTGCACCATGCATTTTCTCACTACCCTCCCAGGACAACCTGCAACTCTCACATTCCCCCATAACAATCTGTCATAGAGCACTGGGCGATGTTCCAATAATATTAATAGTGATTATAATATCATAACAATAGTACCTAGATTCAAAGACTCTTACATTGTGCCAAATTCTACTCTGAACAATTTACAATCATCTACTAATTGAATCTACAAAACAAACCTATTGATAGAGAAAATTATTATTGCCCATTTTAAAGAGTAAAAAACGGAGACATGAAAATGTCAAGTAACCTGCCCAAGGCACTCAGCCTCTGAGTGGGAGAGTCAGAACTCCACGTGGACAACTTGAATCCAGAGCCCAGGCTTAATCACAATGTTATACTCTCACAAAAACTGTTAAATACTAGTAGCATTTAGACCAAGATGCTACCTTCCGTGGTATGGGGACGAGGACAGAGATTGAGAAAGAGATATATAAATAAGCAGTTTACTTCATTCCCCACAATCTGAATTTTGTGAAAAAATTTATTAAAATGACATCAAGTACTGAATATGTAGTTATGTATAATAAAACCTGTGAAGCTATGGATAATTTTCTTCTGTCACCCAAGAAGGTAGAAAATCCTTTCTAAAATTTGAACATGAATCTTAACTCTGAAAAAATTTTTTTTTTTTTTTTTTTTGAGTTGGAGTCTCACTCTGTCGCCCAGACTGGAGTGCAATGGCCGCTCCCAGCCACTGCAGCCTTGACCTGCTGGGTTCCGGAGAGCCTTCTGCTTCAGCCTTCCAAGTAGCTGGAACTACAGGTGCGCACTACCACACCCGGCTAATTTTTTGATTTATTGTAGAGGTGAGGTCTCACTAAGTTGCTCAGGTGGGTCTCAAACCCGCGGGCTCAGGCAATCCACTCACCTCAGCCTCCCAAGGCGTGGGATTACAGGCTGAGCCACTGAGCCCGGCTTGAAATAATGTTTTTTACCTATTACCTCTTCCACCTTCCTTCACATTTTGGTCATTTTTTTTTTTTTTAGGCAATCCAAAAATGTATGACAAGTGTTTATAAAAGTTTTTGTTGAAAGTACATTGTTTAAAAACAGCTTTTTTAAAAAAGAGTTTAAAAGGAATACAAGGCAACCAGAAAAAAACAAAACAAAACAAAAAAAAACTGGTTCAACTTTAATATCTGCCTTAATTAAGAAGGGATCAGAAAGAAGAACTACAGAAATCTCTTTTTAAATGCTCATTCAATAGACTGAACATGGTAAAATTCACAAATAGAGAAGCTATAAATTTGAAATCAAGACAGAGAAAAATTCTGAAGGGGCTCTGGCCAGGAACACAACACTTCGCAAAATATAAACACCATGGTGCACAACTCTTGATGATTACAATCGGTGGGTAAAGTTTGTGTGCAGCATTTCCTCTGTTCTCAAAATGAAGTCATTCTAAAAATGTGAATCTGCCTTCCATCACCTTGAGCGATCCTTAGAAATTTCAGTAAGAATAGTATTACCCTGATCCTTTCTTCCCACCAAGTGACCTACAAAAGCCTGTCCATTTTCAAACTACAGAATCAGTAACTGAGAGATCTTAGAAGGTTAAGCAACTTCTGTTTTAAAATCAGGTGTTTTTCTGTGTTATGACCAATCACAAAAGCCACTTTAGATTGAGACTTGAGAATTCCGTTATCAGAAAGCTCTGCTCTGTGGGAACGCTGTGCTGAGAAGGAACATGAGGCCCATCTGCCTTCTCTAAGGTGCTGTGGTTTATTACACTTAGCAAACTGTTCTTCTTGCGTTATTGGTGCAATGGGCCCTTCTGCTTTGGAAAACTGAAAAGGCTAAGATTTCCATGCTGTGTGCTCTCCAAAGGGAAGCAAGGCAGGTACCACCGGCTGAGTGCACCTTTGGTTCCAGTAGCTATGCCAGTCACTGGCAGATGGTCTTGCGGGCCCGTCAATGACCTCAAAATAGAAAGTTGCTGCCCAGTTTCACAGCTGAGGAAACCCATACCCAAACAGGTTAAATGACTAACCCACTGGCCCATGACTTGGAAGTAGGAAAGGTAAAATTAAAATCTAGGCCCACAGGACCCCAAAAGTGTGTCATTTTTTTTTCTCACTTGTTCAGAGGATTTTCATCTTTATTTCTGTTAAATAAGCCATTAGCTGACCAATAAAACTTATCATTTAATTTTTCCTGGACATTGCCTGCTTGGAAGAGGCAAAATGAAAAATAGCAGTTTTCATCTTATGAATTGAACTTTTCTTCAAAGAGATCCAAAAAATTATCCAAATCCTCAACTGTTCCTCAAAATTCATAAAGGAGTTCAACAGACAAGATTATTCTTCTTTGGGAAGTTCAGAGACAATTCCACATGGACAGCTTACAGCACTTAGGGCTTCTACGGCCAATGATTCTACCGGGTAGTGTTCAGTGTTTTTTGCAAAATGGTCTCTAGGTGGTGCAATGAGCATGTTATTCTATTTACTGAGGCTTGTCTATTTCTGGCTGGCTGGGTATTCAAAAGTGAAAATATCTGCTTGTCAAAGTTGTTGGATCATTTCCAGTATTAGAAATTATTCCTAAATAGTCTTTCCAACTTCTCAACTCTCTGGTGCAAGACTGTGTGACCCGGGAGAACTTGCAGGAGAAAAACCAAAATTGAAAATTTAAAAAAGAGTCATGGAAAAATAAAGAAAACAAACACCCTTTTTTAATTGTTCTGTTTGGGGTCTTTGCTTTTTCTAAAATGACTTTTCAAGTCCTCATAAGTGCCAAAAGCCTTAAAACCACATCAAATTAACTTCCAGTTATATATATACAACTGCGTCGTTCTTCAAGAAGGACTCATGGAGCAGAACACTCACCAGACATGGAAAACAAAGACAGAGATTTGCCCCAAGACTAAACTATGTGAGGAATTAACAACAATGTTAAGACAGATAGAGCTGCATTGAGAAAAGTTGCTCAGATTTTGGCTCATGGAATACCCTGGTCATTTCACATAAAAACAGAGCCTGAAAATAAAAAGTGAGATGTTCATTCCTCCCACTCCCGTTCTAAATACCCCTCCTAGAGACCCAGAGTCCCATCAAGTGGCCATCTCCCATCTCTCTCCCTTTTCCACCCTCCATACTGTGAATTCTAGGATCCAACTGCCCTCAGGGATAACCACTACAACCTGGGGCACAGACATAACGCATCCTGGAGGTAGTACATATAAAGAACTCAGGTCTAGTATTTTCTACATAGATCAAAAGAAATCTAGGCAGTGGCAGAAGGAGGAAGACAAAACTGCAGTAACAAGACTAGAACCAGGCTCTTCCCCAGGAAGGGGTACCGGAATCACCTGGGAGTCTTTTAAAAATGTACCTGTCTTGGTTCTTTCTTGGCAATTGTGATATGACCTGAGGGTAGGGGAGATTGAATGATTCTGCAAAGCTCCTCAAGTGATGGCTATGCCTTGCTCTACCACATATAAGTAAAACGTAGAATGAATTGGGGTTAGGTTGAAAGTGAGTCCCATCCTCTTTCACTGGGCTATCTGTGGCAAAGGGGCTCTGCCTACAGGCCACTGCCACCCATGAACCTTGATCACTGACCTGAGTGCAGGAAACTCACCTGCTCCACCAGTCATGACACTTTTTACTAAAATATTAAAATATCAGTTTAACTAAAAGACCAAACAAATGTCAAAGTCAAAATGTGGGATAGGATGGTACAAAAATGATGTCAGGCTACCTCTGTAAGACATGTCGCAAAGCATAATACAATGTTAACAAATACTCTTATTAAAAATGTCATATTAAGTCTAACACTATAAAAACAACAACTTATCAGGTTGTTTCTTCTTTTTTTTTTTTAGTTTAAGAAACACTACTGGAAAAGGTTAAAAAAATAAGGTCAGTCTGAGTTACTGCTGGTCAAAGTTAAAATTACTTGATGTTTGTGGAAAGCAATTTGGCAATATAAAAAGTCTTGAAAATATGTGTCATAGAAATTATAGTTTCACAAATTTATCATAATGTGATCATGAATGTTCACAAATACTGGGCTGTAAGATGTTAATTATAGACTTATTGGTAATTTCAAAACATTGAATCATTCAGTAAAAGGGCTTGGTTAAATAAACTGTATTACATCCAAATAATGAAAAACTCCTCAGTAATGAAACACAGTGCATATTACTGATATGAAAACATTTTCAAAGAAAATTCCCATGAAAGACAAATCTTCTCAAGTAACACATAAAGCACAATACAATTTTTGTCAAAATATGTATAAATATTAACATTAGTATATAAAGATATATATACATGGAGTATATATATTAGTGTGCATGTCTGCATATGTGCACATAATTTTTTTCAAGGAAAAAGTATTTGAAATTACAAAATAACACCTGGTGATTTTTCTCCCTTTTTTAAGGTTGTGATTTATTTGTTTGTTTATTTATTTTAAAGATGTGGGGTACAAGTCAGGATTGAGTATGTAAATGGTTTACGTACGGGTGTGCCTGCTGATTTCTAATTGCCATGGCCAAAAATCTCATTCATGTAATTTATGATGGAGGTTAAAATGGAAAACCAATATTATACCTGCAGAATTTGGTATTATCTGAAGGTTACTCAGAAACTTAATGCTGAGAAAGGCAAGAACAGAATGCAAGCAAAAACACAAACAACTGATACTATTTAGGACAAGCTGTGTTCTGATTTGCAAACTGAAAAAAAAAAAAATCTAGGAAACAACCTGTTAGCATTCGTAGCAAGATAGGCCTTTTAAGAAAATATACATTGTGTTACTCTCATCATGAGTACATTTCAGGAGACTTTCAATTTGACTTTGATATAAAATTGATGCATGAAAGTAATCTACTCACTACCTCAATAATAAGATCCATCCCACAGTTGCCATCATCCATTCAATTCAAACAAAATCTTAAGCATTTTGTGAAGTAGATTTAATCAAGTCTAGATGCATTCTGGGCTAACTACTCTTGGTTACACTTAATCAGAACTGAATAAACAAACTCAGTATTAGTCACACTTGTGCAAGTTATTCCGTTTCACTGCAGCCAGAAGAGATTTTCATGTGATCCTGTTGAAACCAGCTAAACATCTGGAAATGTGGAAACTATTCTGTAAAGTGCAAGAGGACCACACGCTCGGAGGAGACATCAGTTATGTGGCTGAGGTCAGACCCAGGGAGGCTGGAAGGGAAGAGCTTACTGGAGATAGCTTACTTACAATGAAGCCAAGTTTCTTATAATCCCGCGTGTACATGGACTTGCGTTTCTCCATGCTGCCACTGCTGTTATTAGGTTCAGACTCGGCATCAAAAGCAATTCTTCGAAGTTCAAATATGATGTCCCTCTGAGCCTGAAGGAGTTAGAGAGAGAGAAAAAAAGGGAAGGGGTGGAAAGCTGCTTTCATTGTGTGACGTTACATATATTCCCTCTTTCCCCAGGGTCTAAATGAATCACTGTATTCAGGCAAAAGATAAAACAGATAAAAGAGAACCAATGTTCTAAGTTGGGGCTTTGCAGACTGTTCTTCCTCCTGTCAGTCTCCCTGCTGGTCAGCCCTGGCTATATTCCACCATGATCCTCTCAGCCAAGTCATCTGGAGAACTAATATCAACTGTCCAGTGTAGTCCAAAATATGGTGGAAGGGTTGTGATTGGAGAAAGCTAAGCTAGAGATGCTGAGGGTACTGTTAGGAAAAAAGTAAGAGGCACAAAGCTCATGAATGGCATTTGACTTATCAGGGATCCCTAAATCCACTAAGAAATGACTTCATGGAAACAAACAGAGGATAAAATTTTTTTTGAAAAGAGCCCCAAAGAGGAAACAACCCAAGGGCCATCCACATGGGGATGGATGAACAATATGTGACGTAGACATACAATGGCATATCATTCAGCCTTAAAAAGGAAGAGAAGCCTGATAGATGCTACAATTTCCATGAACCTTGAAGTTACTATGCTGAGTGAAAAAAGCCAGTCACAAACAGATGAATATTGTCTGATTCCACTTATATGACTTATATGCGGTACCCCGGAATCAAATTCATAGAAAGTACAATGGTGGTTACCAGTAGCTGGGTGGGGATGGGGGGGGAGGTAAACAGGGAGATAGTGTTCAATGGATAGAGAGTTCCAGTTTTGCAAGATGGAAGAGTTCTGGAGGTAGATGGTAGTGATTGATGCTTTCACAACAGTCTGAATGTACTTAATGCCACTAAACTGTACTCTTAAAGTGGTTTAAATACTAGGTTTTCTGTTGTGCATATTTTACTACAATAAAAAACTAATAACTAAAAAGAAAGGTTTCCAAACATGGAGGGTCTTTCCATATTAAGATGGAAGTCACTAGCAGTGGTAAGACGACAGTCACTAGAAGTGGTAAGATGACAGTCTCATCTCCCAGGGATGCCTACACTCAGCCTTGCCAAAAACGTGGGGCACATTAGCTGGCCTCTCCAAGCCCCTCCATCATCACTCTTTTTCGCATGGCCTTGCGCCATGAATGAAGTGCTATGGCAGCTACACACTACACATACGCAGTTCACATCTGCAACAGATCAGGCCCTCACGTGCCAATAATGAGTGTTTTCCTTTCCAAAGCTGCAGCACTGCTTAAGTTGAAAATGTGCTACAGCAGGGCTCCCAGCTGTTTCCTCTCACTCTACTCTCACACAGCAAAGTTCCCCAAAAGCCTTTTGAATGGAGGCATAACCTTTCATGCACACCCACTGGGACCCAGTAGAGAGTTACGGCATATAGCCAACCAACAAAAATGCCAGCATAGAAAACAAGTTCAACCTGGGTCCCTGCTCTTGGCACTGATCACTGGAGAACAAAAATTACTTCCTCAGCCTGCAGAACCAGTGCTACATAGAACTACCAAGTGGCTGTAGTTGTCTGGGAACTTGATTACAAAGCCATTACCCCTGAAAGTATTGAGGTCAAGGTCCAAGGTCTGTGGCCACGTGATGGCAAGCTTTCTTACTCAAAAAAGGAAGAACATACATGTGCTTGGGGCCTATTAGAAGAATTCATTTATTTTGTTTTCTGATCCCAGATTCACCTAAATTTTTAAGCCATGCTTCTGAGTTCTGAGATGGTAATAAAACAATAATATCATCAAAACACTCTTGGTTTCAGAGTAGTTCAAGAAGAGACTTTAAATGACACTTTTCTTTCCCTCCTGTGATTGGTCTGCTGTCCAGTGAACACTCACCTGGTCCTGGGGGTCCATCTTGGTCATCATCCTGTCTTCCAGGAGGTTAAAAGTGAGCACTTGCAGAACATACAGCTGGTGCGCCATCTCATTGTTGATGGCCCGCTGGGCTCGGATGACATGCTGGGGAGATGGTTCACAAAAGAAATTAAGGAAAAAAGAAAGAAAAGCAAACAACCAAAGTTAACCCTCAAGCAGAACCTCAGCAGTCTTCATTTGGAGGCACAGGGCATGGCACCCTTCCGAAGAAAGGTAAGAGCACAGGTGATCTGGGAGCATTTCAGGGCCCAGTAAGGTTCCTGATCTTTAGGCCAGAATCCAGGAGAAGACCTCCTGTGTGCAGGAAGGAGCCTTTGCAAGACAACTGTGATTTCTACAGTGGAAGTACTCCTTGCATGCAGTAGAGGAACCAACCGTGGATACCTATGGTAAGCAATTTTGCCATTATCTTACCCTAGGACTGCCTCTGACAGGTGATCCCATTTCTAAACATGGAAATGTTTTAGGAACAACACACACAAATGCAAAATACCCATCAATTTGTAGTTAATTCACTGTGGTAGCTACAAGGACCTCTACCATCATAAAGCAGTGAGCAAACGCTTGTGCATTATTTTACTCACTTGTTAACAAATAAATGAAAAATAAAACGGAAACAGAACTGAAAGCAGAACAAATATACAAGGAGTAGCAGGATGACTGGATATGTGGGCCTTCCACACTACCCCCCACCAGAGCTGGATTTTGGACAGAAATGGGACAGCTCCCACCAATTCAGCACTTGGGCCTAACATACAATCTCTTTGACAAAGACCCTGGCTGTACTTTAAACATGCCAAACAATGGGTCAATGTGGTCAAACAACCCTTCAAATCAGTTATTTGGAATGTGCTGGAACCAGCCATGTCTTGCTATCTGAGAGACTGTTTATCCGGGCACGCCAATAATACTCCTGGGTAGACTGCTGCAAACTGACTTCTAAGTGGTCATTCGGCGAATGTCAGAGCTGCCCAGTGTAGAAAAAAAATATCTTATAGCCAGGACTAGAGGAAGTCTAGGTCTTTAGGATGCTGCCTGGGTAGCACTTGGGCTGGCATGCCAGGAACACCAGGCTGAAAAAGCCAATTGAAGGAGGGGTGAGAGAAAAATGAGGATCAGAAGAAAAAGGACAGAGAGGGGTAAAAGAACACAAAGTTGTAGATCAACATTATGGGAAGGGGAGAAGCTGGACAGCAGGATGGGTGGGGGGAAATCAAACCCCATATCCTTCAATCTTCAGAATGGAATAGTAACTCATAGTACACCCTTAGTATCCAAAGTGTGTGGTACCTCCCTTACATGTATCAGCAACTTGGAAGTACAGCACTCCAAATTCTTGCTGAAGAATACGAACTTTGAACTTCCAGCCACTAATGCCTCATAAAAGAAGTCCCACTGAAGCAAACTGATCTTTGAGACTGGGTGGCTGCAGTAATCAATGCCACTCATCTCTCTGGGCATTCTGACTCCAATTGCCACAGCAAGGAAATATGAAGACACAGAACTTAACTTTAACACTGCAGCTTTTACTTTTATTGAGAGGCAATACTATACAGAATGGCCATATTATGAATTCTTTCTGCATTTTCTACAAATCCATAATTGGACTAGAATCTACTAGAATGCTCTACTAAGACCCATTTCAGATTTCAGTTCTGGGGAAAAAGTCTGTCATTCCCAAGTTTGGGGCACCTCTTCTTCTTATGCAATATAAAAATTACACTTATTTGTTCCTTCTTCATCCTTGACAATCAGGAAGTTTAAAAAAATCAAACCTGATTACAAATTGCAGTCATAATCATTGGCCTGGGGTTCTAGAATATATACTTCCTTTGCCCCAATATGATTTTTAACTTTTGATGGTTTTCTTGCACTAGAGAGAAGGGGTGTGTGTGTGTGTGTGTGTGTGTGTGTATCATGTGCTTCTTATATTTTGACATTGGGGCTCTTGCAGAGCATGGAGGGCCTGCCCCTCCCAGGCCCAGCCAATTCCTAGAGATGATAAATGACTTCTTTCATTCTCAAACTAAACAGGTAGACCCCCAGCACCTACTTCCCACCTTCTCTGCCAGACTCTTACACTCTGGGCCACTATTCCCTTGCCCTAACCACCCAGGGTCAGGTACCAGACCAAGAGACAGTCCATAACTCCCTGAAACCAATAAATTTTTCAAATTATCCCATCCTAAACCTGCTTACCTGGCATCACCCACCCATTCTCTCAAAAGCCACAATAAAGGCTCTTGACCTGTTTCCCTCTGGCTCCCTTTACTTCCTGACAGACCCTGGTGCTTTCCCTGTGGCCACCCTCCTCCACCACCCAATGGCATGTCGTGTCCCCTTCTTTGGGGAACTATAATTGACAAACTTTTCTTTTCAACTACAGCAGTCTCCCTGATCTATTGGCCGCACCATACTGAATAATAATAAAACTTACATTCTCAAACAGGGTGTGTGCATTTACTTGTAAGCTTGCTGAACACCTATTTGGAATTACACAAACAGAAGAGTTTTCTTTTTCTTTTTCTTATTTTTCTTTTCTTGCTAAGCATAGGAAATCAATCAAACTTGCATTTTTCCAAGTAGCTGGTAAGGCCTCAGTTAATTTTGCTATTTGGTTTATTTCTAAACATTCACACTGCGACACTTTTCCACTGTGGCTTAGTTCATTTTTGCATTGCAGTGAGTGAGTGGTTCCCACATATGTCCTTCCTTCCTTCTTCTTGCAAGCGGGTCCACAAAAATGATGGTCAAAACTTCAGGATTCTCTCAGTAACTGCTATTTTTCCAGCCAGCATCATCATTAAAAACAGCAAAAGCTCATATTGGTGGATTTTTTTAAAGCCCTGATTTCCCTAGCCTGCCCCGCTGAGAGAGAGATTCCCTCCCTGCCACAATGTGTTCCCTTTCCTTTTTCTCCAGAACAGTTTCAGAAACCCCTCCTTCCAATGGGATGAGGCAATTCCCCTGGGAAAGTCTTATGTATTCCAATTCCAAAAGCACACTTCTTCTTTCTTTATAGTTCCTACCGCTTTACCACAGAAGCAAGTCACAGAACAAACCACAGACTGAAGCCAAAACAAGAGATGAATAAGTACACGAGGCCACTCTTCCCCAACAAAGCGGTCACAGACATAGGTACTCACTGTTAAAATAATGGAACGCAGCTGCTTCTGAGCCAAAATATTTGCCATCTCCTGTTGAAGAAAAACACACCCACACAAAGGCTTAGGTTAGAAAGATACAATTCCACGTGGCCAAAAATGACTTTATCCTAGGGTGTGCTTCATAACTGTATATAAGCAGTATTTCTTATGAAGTAAGGAACTCAAACAGCAGTAGTATTCAAGTTATTTTTAACTATTCCTTTTGATATTATAAAAGTCATGTCCAAAAGCAAGGGAAAGAAATCTGGCATCTGTGAACTTTTTTATTTTTATTTTTTTAAGGAATTTCCTCCTTCCAGAAAAAGGTGAGTGCTGAATAAAAATCGAGCATGCCAAACAAAAGCAAGGGCTCTCCACTGGAAAGGCTCATTACCTTTTATTAGACTGAATAAGGCAGAAAGCTTTTACTAGGGCACACATGCCTGCAACAAGGAGATGCCAAGATTAGAGAACCATCACTTGAAAGAACTGTCTTCTGAAAGTCATTTCATCTTAATCTGTGCAAAACCAAAGAGTGAGTAGGACATATCCCAGGGTTTGAAAATAGGCTACACGGGTGAACTGAGCAGAGTTTTAGCAAAGGACAAATGTTTGGGCAGATGCAAAGTTCTCGAGTCCACACTCAGTGTAGCTCACCGGGCTTCATTCCTGCAGGTTGTGCTTTGTGCTTTGGCATAGAAGACTCATGGGTAATTTTACTAAATGAAATGAGGCACACACTGCTTGTCTAAGTACTGATAACTAGATGCAAAAGGAAAATTAAATAGTCAAGCACAGTCTTGGTGTACACGCTCAATGGTGAAAATACTGCTCATATTCAGGAAGACATGCGTGTTGTTTCTCGGTGGGGGTATGTTTGGTATTGCTGCTCTTACTGAGTAGAGAAGAAACTAAGCTACAATTTAAAAACACAACCATGAATTCTACCCAGGTTAAAACAAACTGGCAGAAAGCAAAGAGACCCAAGAACATGGTGGGGGAGGAACTACGAGGGGGTATACAAGCAGGGCTGGGCAGAAGCAGCATGGGAGAGCAGGGCCCACTTAAGCTGACACAGGGAATGCGGGTGACTTACAGTCAGAGGACAATCAAGGATGTCAACATTGCTCTCTACATCAACCTAACGGTGCCATCGCCACCACAGAAAGGAAAGCGAGCAGGAGAGAAGAAGGGATGGAAATTCAGAGGACTCTGTTAGAGGTTGACCGCTTTATTATTTAACGCCCCTGCTGACCCACTGCATTGAAAAGTGCATAAATACTGCCAGGTGATTAAAAAAAGTTAGATGGCATTAAAGTCAAAATCCAATGCTAGAGCCTCTTCCACCCTCTTCAAAACAAGAAAGCAAGAGCAATGACACATTCAGAAATAAGTTAAATGGTAACCCAGAAGGAACTTTCCCTTCCTCCATGCATAGAAAGCAATGTTTTCTTCCTGATCTAAATAGAAAGGTCCACTGGTTGATGGTTTCCTTCTTTTTTCCGGGACCAGATAATAAATAAAGGGATCAAAAAATCCAATAGCTCTGGGGGGCGGGGGTACATAACAACACAAAGGATACCTGGTCCTAAACTAAGGGAAACGAGAACCAGTTGGAGGTCCAAACTTCACCTGCACGTAGATTACTTAAGTACCTTATCCTGACTTGTACCCCACATCTCTACAATAAAATCAAATAAAAAAAATAACTGCCTCATAGACACACAAAAAAAGAAAAAAATATTATTCCCTGTGCCTATTTTAGCCTATATGTTTATAAGATTTGGAAGTAAGTTAGAATGGACAATATATATCTGACTTCTAGAGCAATTATTACGATCTGTTTACAATATTTACCTTCTACATAAGACTATGGACTCCTCAGGGCACAGAGGAGTCTTACTCTTCTTTGTATTCCAAGCCCAAAGCATAATGTTTGACACAGAGCAGACAATAAATGTTTGATAAAAAACAAATGAATATTTTGTACTACCATCCCAAGAAACAGGAACTTGGTCAGAAGAGTACATGGAAATATCCTTGTCCACATAATGGACTTTTGAGCCTAATATTAGGGAATTGTTAAAGCATGAGACTCCATGGGGAATACATCATAGCCTTAAGTGATACAAAAGTATAGACAGATATAAATGTGGATCTAGATATACTGACATGGAAAGATGTTCACAAAATACTTTTTTTTTTTTTAGCTGGAGTCTCACTCTGTCATCCAGGCTGGAGTGCAGTGGCACGCTCATGGCCACTGCAGCCTCAACCTGCTGGGCTCAGGTAAGCCTTCCGCCTTAGCCTTCCAAGAAGCCAGAACTACAGGTGCGCACTACCACACCGGGCTAATTTTTGATTTATTGTAGAGAGGAGGTCTCGCCAAATTGCCCGGGCTGGTCTCGAACCTGGCAATTCACTCGCCTTGGCCCCCAAAGTGCTGGGATTACAGACTGAGCCACCAAGCCCAGCCTATTTTTCATTTTAAAAACAGTAAAACAACAACATCAACAAAAATCCAGTGAGTGTCCTATGGTCACATTTGGTGAAGAAAATGATACATGTGGGAGGTAATTTGCATAGAACAAAGCAGGAAGTAGTACCATGAAATTTATAAGAGTTATGAGTAATTGCAGTGGTTCTTTCTCTGGGAATGCAGTTATAGGAATGTTTCAAACTGTTTTCTTTTGAATGTATATTTTCTGATTTTTCTACCAAATCTTTTTTTTTTTTTTTTTTTTGATTTGGAGTCTCACTCTGTCGCCCAGACTGGAGTGCAGTGGCAGCTCCCGGCCACCGCAGCCTCGACCTGTTGGGCTCCAGCGATCCTTCCGCCTCAGCCTTCCAAGTAGCTGGAATTACAGGCGCGCACTACCACACCCGGCTAATTTTTTTGATTTATTGTAGAGATGAGGTCTCGCCAGGTTGCCCAGGCGGGTCTCGAACCCGCGGGCTCAGGCAATCCACTCACCTCAGCCTCCCCAGGCGAGGGATTACAGGCTGAGCCACCAAGCCCGGCTAGGTGCTTTCTATAAGAATAAATCTTATCATTTCAATTCCTTTAGTACCATTTGCTCTATTTACTTTTTAACTTTTCTCCTTGGTTTATTGTTGGCAATTTTTTTTTTTTGTAGGAATCCATCTCTTTCCTTTAGATTTTCAAAATTATTGCTGAAAGAATGCATATAGTTTTATTTTATAATTCTCTTAGTTCTTTCAGCAATTTATAGCACATTTTCTAATTTAATCCAGAAACCACTTTAGTATTTTAGTTAGAAATATTGTAATAGTCTTATGGTTTGAGGTTTTACATTTAGGTCTCTGATCCACTTGGAGTTAATTTTTGTGTACGGGGATAGATAGGGGTCCTGCTTCAGTCTTCTGCATGTCAGACCTTATATTCTTAGAATCAAAATCCACACACAGTGAAATGAACATATCTTTTTTTAGATTTTATTTTTACTATACAGATGTGGGGTACAAGTCAGGATTAGGTGCATGAATGGTTTACAAGCAGGTGAAGTTTGGGCCTTCATCTGGGCCTCACTTCACCTGGTTTAGGATCTGGTACCCTTAGTGAAGTTAGTGCCCCCCTCTCTCCCCTGGCAATGTCCCGTTACTGCCGATCCCTTTCTTCTACTATTGTGATACATGTGAAATGAACAAATCTTAACATAACTGTTCCATGAGTTTTAACAAAAGCATACACTTTTGTACTTCCTCAAAATACAAAACAAATGCAAATTCCCATCAAGTTATGAAGCATTTCCACCATACCCAGAAAATTTCTACATGCCTCTTCCAAGATAATTCCTTAGATGTTACCCTTGCTCTGACTTTTCCCCATAGTTTATTTTAGTTTGGGGCTTAGCCTAATATCTTTGACCCCAGTTTCTCCACACCTAAGTAGTCTATTTTTCACTCTGTGCCAGAATATCATAGCAGTTCTGTAGTGAAAATCAAAGAAATAGACAAACAAAACAATATAAACTAAAAATAATTAACTCCCCATTAAACAGGACCATCATGCCATTCAAAGTTCATTATAATTTGGCCCCAAACTCCCTTTCTGGTCTTACTTACAGCATTCTCCATAAATTGCATTGATAGTATAATCATACCAAAATATCTCTTATTTCCTAAATAAACCACACATATTAGACTATTATCTTTGGTCATATGATGTTTCGTATATCTAATAGTCATGATTTTGCTTATCTGAGCATATTTGACATGTAGTAAACTTAAATGCAGCTGAATGACAGATTTGGATCACAAGTCCTGCAAAACTGATGTGTGGAAGCAAGTCCTTCAGGGAATGAATGGGCATTGCCAGTAACATGTATCTGCCTCTCAATGTCATGACATTTGTTGCACATCAAATATGCACTCAGTCTCACCAAGGTTTTGAAGGGATCACTTAAATTTTTTCTATGTTTTAAAGGGGAAATTGTAAGCTACATGGAAACAACATACAAAATTCACAGCCTCAAGTTTTATTCTTCAGATATATAAATGTTCTTTCCTAGTGACTTCTCTGTGCTGCAAGAAATAGGAAAATAAACTTTTATTTTTATTCTAAATATATTAGTTTCTATCATAACCTTTTATGCCTTTTCTTAATTACCTATTTACATGCTAATTCTTCCTTACAAATTAAAGAACATGAGAAAGTGTCCCACATACTTGAAAAGCTGTAGATTGTTTTTTAGAATATGTAATTGAGCTATTTCTATGCAAAATAAAAAATATTTTAAAGACCACGATGAATTGGTTATATATAGAAACCCTAATATTAATTTAAAATATTAAAGATGTATCATATATACATAATTCTTCATTTTTCTTTCATCTGTTTTGAATATTTTCTTCGATTATACTACATTGTGCACTACACACAAATTCAAAGACAAAATAGGGAAGTATACATTTTTTTCTTAATACTAACGATTGCAGTTAATTGTACTTAAGGAATTAACAAAAGATTGAAAACAGATCTTCAAATGTCTTTCTTATCTCTGGAAATTTCTTCCACTCAACTGACAGTAAAACTGCCTAATTTTGAGAGATTCATTGAGTTAATAAGTGTACAACACATAAGTGAGACTCGCAACAAAATACGAACTGATTTGTAAAGTCATATTAATTCTATCGATAACCCCCCCAAAGGCAAGCTAAACTGTTGTAGAAATAATAATAACTTTTAAACTATTAAAAAAATGATATATTGTCCTCAGGAAATGTGTGCCTTAAATCAGGAAGTACAAGCTGGAATCACAGAGGCTCAACATAGTCAAAATTTATAACTACTACATGGGTTAAATGCAGGGAGACTGCACATCATAGTCACTCAGGAATATAGACAGTCCAAACAAGTGTTTCCATGATCTCTCAGCATAAAGGATTGTGGGGATCTATGCACTGGCTTATAAAAATTCCACCTAAAGTCGAGGCATGTCACTTTCCCTGATCTTTAATTAGGTAAAACAAGTCACATAGCCACACCTAACTTTAAAGGCATAGGTTAGTGCCAAGCTACCATGTGCCTAAAAAGAGAAGGGAAGCACAGTATAAACAGCTTCAATGACCACGTCATTACTCTTGGCAGTTGATGGTAAGGTGATTTTGCAAAAACCAGAGAATTATATCACCACTAAAAAGAGAATTATATCACCACTAAAAACAACAGTGTTCTTCCATGTTTTGGGTGGATAGGTGGGAATTTCACCTCCTTCATTACAGCAAGTGACTTCCATCATTTACACTTGCTTAGTTTCCCATATTTTTACTAACTGAGCAAGGCTTGCTAAATCTGATGATCTACCCCATTAACTGAGCAATAATAATGAATTGATGATATCATTGTGCCTCAAAAAATATGGGTTATTTTATCTTTTTTGTGCCTTCCTCTTTCACCTCACCATAAGATAAAAGATTGATCTATCAGGTCCACTTTGGTGCCATGTTATATTTAAGCTTTTCTTTCTGGACTCTTTGAGGTTCAATAGATAAGTGGACTCACAGTTTACACCGATGTCTGGTAGTCTCTGGATTCCTTACTCCACTGGTACACTTTATAATACTAATCCAGTTATCTAGATTCTATAAGAATAAAAGTTTTGTACTTGAATCTATGCAATGTATCCTAAGTTGTTTCTTTAATAGAATGTTATATAGTATATCTCTCTGCCATCTGCAGTGTGTGTGTATGTGCATGTGTGTATGTATACTGTGTGAGCAGTATGTATATAGGGTATGTATGTATATATACAATATTTATAGAATTTGGGGAAATGGAAAAGCTTCCTAATAATGCCCAATGAAGCTTTCAGGAAAAGAAAATGGCCCAATTGTACCTAAAACTAGGAGTTAGAGAGGTCAGATGGTGTTAGACTTAAAGGGAATATTAAGACAATAGGAAATGAAACTAGCATGTCTCATACCAAAGCACCATGAGCAATTCAATATAAGGCAGAGAGACTAAGAGAGACAAGAACCAGATCATGACATATCTTATGTAACATGTGAATAATTTTGGAAATTATCCTGTAAGTGAGACTACAATAAGAAGAACATGTTTTAGACAGATTGCATGTATCTAGAAATGGACATTAGGCAGTTGGCTATTTCAGTTGAAGCTATGGAGTTAGTTTGTTCCTAGAAAAAGACTTGCATGTGATCAGCATATAGATTGTGGTGAATAGTGGAGATTGGAAAATTTACCCCTGGGAAAATTTTATATAAAGAGAAAAGCAGTGAACAATCATTACATTATAAAACCAGGGATGCTTGAAAATATTTCTGTTTTCTATTTGTATCAGGTATAGGGGAAATTAGCCAATTCTTTACTGCAGAATCTACTGACTACAATTCAAACAAATACTGGAAAGAAGTAGTGTACTATAAAAGCCATAATGTTGAGGACAAGAAGAGAAGGTGAGTGATTCAAGCTAGTCAAAGAAAAAGGGAATGACAACAATTTTGATATAGTATTCACTATGTGCCAGGTACCCTTCTATTTTTATTTATTTTTATTTTTATTTTTTTAATTTTTAATTTTAAAATGTTGGGGTACAGTTAAGGGTTAGGTTTACAAACATGCATCATTCAGGCACCCTTGTTGATAAGGGGTGTCTCCTCATCCTCAGATATTCACTACCGTTAGTCCCACCTCCCTTCCCCTCCCTACCCCCCACAAAGGTACCCTTCTAAATTGTATGTAGCCTCACTTAATCTTCACAACAAACTGGAACAGAGAGAGGTTACTTACTGACTTGCCGAGCCAGTAAGAGCTGAAGCAGGCATTAAGAACAGAGTTTTGACCCTGTTTTGACTTTAACATCTCTGCTCTCAGCATCATTGCTTTTCTCTTAAAGTAGTTCCATAGTTTTCAGAATCTGGTTAGTAAGAACATGGTGAACTTTAAACATTTTATAACTTCAGCTGTAGTCTTCTGTCTTGTCTTAGAAGCACTTAATATACTACATTTCCTTGTTTCACTTTGTAGCACAGTTGTCCCTCAGTATCTGTGGGAGACTGGTTCCAGGACCCTCGTGAATATGGAAATCTACAGATGTTCAAGTCCCTGATATGAAATAGAGAAGTATTTGCATATAACCTATGCATATTCTCCTGTATACTTTAAATCTTCACTAGATTAGCTATAATACCTAATACATTGTAAAGGCTATACAAATAGTTGTTATACTGTATTTTTACTGTTGTATTGTTTTTATTTACTCATTTATTTTAAATATTTTTGATAGCCTGGCTCAGTGGCTCAGCCTGTAATTCCGCGCTTTGGGAGGCTGAGGTGAGTGGATTGCCTGAGCCCGCGGGTTCGAGACCCGCCTGGGCAACTTGGCGAGACCTCATCTCTACAATAAATCAAAAAATTAGCCAGGCGTGGTAGCACGCGCCTGTAGTTCCAGCTACTTGGAAGGCTGAG
>CAUYQG010154269.1:0-30732 GCA_963574415.1 Tarsius wallacei
GCCCGGCTGATTTTTTTGATTTATTGTAGAGATGAGGTTTCGCCTGCCCAGGCGGGTCTCGAACCCGCGGGCTCAGGCAATCCACTCACCTCAGCCTCCCAAGGCGCGGGATTACAGGCTGAGCCACCGAGCCCGGCTTAAGTGTATGGTTTTAAGATTCTTTGTTAAGACTTCAGAAAGATTTAAGGGCATAAACTAGTAGGCTCTCTTAGAATCAAAAGGCCCTCTTAAGAATTATAGATACTTTAAGTTAAACAACAGGACTTTTTGTTGTGTAACTTAACAGGGTCTGTCTTGGAAAGAAGTGTGACTTCTATGGCATGGAATTGATTATAAATTGATAAATAAGAAACTCACACATGTTTTTAAGAAATTATATTAATGAGGAATAAAGTAGGCAGTCAGTACAAAATAAAAAGAGGTGCTTGAAACTTTCTCCTCCCCCCTCAAAAATCTCTAGGAAGAAAGCAGACTCAGAAAAGTGCTCAGCTGTTATATGGTCATTTCCTATTGAAGAAGAAGTATGACTCAGAGGACAGAACTAAGGACCTGCAGGGCAGAGCCAATAGTTCCACAGGATGGTTCCCAGGGTGTAGGAATTTTCCTAATCAAGAAACTGCAGTATACTGGTGAGAGTGGTAAACTTGCAAAGGACCAGTAACTGCTTTGTGACAGGTCTGCCTCTTTTGAACAGGACTATAACAATTATCCCATGTATAGTTCACTGTTGTATGCTGGTTTTATAGAAGCCATTGACCTTCAGATTGACAGAAACCACATCCAACTAGTCTCATTCACACCTG
Organism: Tarsius wallacei; assembly: GCA_963574415.1. NCBI lineage: Eukaryota > Metazoa > Chordata > Mammalia > Primates > Tarsiidae > Tarsius > Tarsius wallacei. Next base: position 804 of record CAUYQG010154269.1, read on the forward strand.
ATCTTGATTTAAATAATAATGAGATCACAAGTTTTTAGCCAATGCCATAATGTGATTAGATTTTGGGGGGCCTTGAAAAATGATAAGAGTATTTTTCACATGGAAGCAGTGTAAATCATTTGTAACCAGACAAATGTACATGTGGGTATATAAATGGATGGATATACTCATCTATGATGAAACAAATGATATCCACAAATTCTTTGACTGGTCTCCCATTGCATCTGAGTAGGCCTGATAATTAGAATGTGGCAAATGTAATCTCATGCAAATTTCTAGGTCAATATTTTAAAAGACTGGGAGCTTTTATTTTCTATTTCTAGAAATATTAAATTTTGCAGTCTAGCTGCCATTTTTAAAGGAAGACTAGGCCACATGGAGAGGACTACATGTGAAGAAACTGTGATCATTGGCCAATAAGCTACTTTGCTCTAGCTGACAGCCAGAAGCACCTTGACAGTCACATAAAGGAGCCACCATGGAGGAGGATGAAGGTGTTCCCAAATAAACTAGTTTGACTGCTTCCCTAGTGCTCAATTAAAGGCAAGAGGCAGAAACTGAGAGACAGGGGAGTTTATTTCTGCAGCCAGGTTACAGAAAGATGGTTGGTATCATTACCAAAATCCTACTCAAAGGCAGTACCACTTACTCAGAATTTATATTCCTTAGCCCCTCACCCACCCCGAGGCTAAATTAACAAAGGCCTGACTCAAGATCTCCTAATCGTCCTTCACCCATCTCCCAGGGTGAATTAACAAGGCCTACAGGCAGTTTCAGCATGACCCAAGCTCTCCTAATCATACTGACATTTGCTTGTACATGACCACTAAAATTTTAGAGTAATTTTTTGGAATTTAAAGTCACATGAACTTTCAATGCTATAGTTTCTTAAGAGAATGTGGAGATGAAAAGTTACGACAATCAAAGAAGCTACCTTGGTACGTTTAGATAAACAACTTCACATCAAACATGAGAAATGTAAGAAACCCCCATTCCCGGAGCCTTGGCCTATAACATTTTCTACTGTCAGTTGTACCCATTAATTCTATCATGGGATTGCTGATCCCTTCTGACTGAATATTTGAACAGCCTCTTCTCTCTTGTATCATGTACAGTTTGGCCCATAAGCTCAGAGGCTTTATCATACAGGATATATAACATTTAAACAATATACAAAACAGTAATCGATGTATTGAAAGTCATTATTAATTTCCAGAAAAGTAACTTCTTAAGCTAGAGTGTATCTACAGAAACAAGGTAGAAAAATAATCCAAAGTTGTATAAGAGACCCCATCTCAAAAGGGAGTCTGATGGTCCAGGGTCTGCTGTAACCAAGTGACTTGCTCTCTAATTTTCTCGATGCTGGTTCCCATTTGTGCAGATGTGTTAATATAGGAACAACAAGAAGAATTAACAGTCATACAAACTTAAAGATTTTGTGGTTTCATTTGCAATAATTACAAATTTTAATTAAATTTCTTAGCATATGATGGTGGGCCACAACTCCCCACCATGGTAACATGGAAAGAAAAAAACAATAAAATATCCATCTCCAACTGGGATTCCTCCAGAGAGTTCTTGATAGTATTGAGTGAACAATTTTAGGGTGCTGGTCCAACGTACAGTTTCTGGAGTATTGTGGATGGATACTGAAGTGACCATCAGAACAACTAAGCATTGTCCCTGATCCTCTTTGTTTCACGGGCCCGCGGAATACTGTCCCTCCTGTGTATGCCCACGGAACACTGTCCCTCCTGTATATGCACAAAAAACCTTAGCCTTTTGGGGCATAGTGTATTATAGTCTTTGAGCAGTTGATCTGTAAGACAGCCTTCAGCATCCAGACGGGGGGTAGGAGCCATTAACAAAATATCATCCAGTTTCTTTAGTTCATCCTTCTTTATCTGTTATATGATGCTATGTCAGAGTAGGGTTGGTAAACAAATTTTAGACTATAGGGTAATAAAACCCTTTTTGGCAAGTCCTTATCAGGCAATGACTCCCAAGCCCTTTAGTTAGGAATCTGAGTAAGAGAAAAAGGTCAAGCTTAGTCTTCAATTCCTTCTATTGGCCAAACATTATTCCTTAGAATGCCTCTGTGGGCCAATAAACAGCAGGAGGTCCCAGATCTCCAGGAAGGCTCATTCCTAGTGCTTTCTATTCCAATTACCTGGTGAGGTACCATGTAGCTAGGAGGCATATTCCAAGAATTGCCCATTTTGTGACAATAGTGTCCACAACAGTGATGTTGGATCGTGGAGGAAGAACATGATTTGATTTTATAACCAATTGTTTAAGGGCAAGAGTGAGTCAGGCCTAGAGTTTAGTCTGAAAAACAGCCTGGATCAGGTTTATTTACAAGCTATCATGATCCAGGCTCCTGATTTTGTTGTTTTTCTTTTCCTATATACGTGGCATTGCATTTATAAGAGACATGTAATGGCAACATCATGACAAGTATAAAGATGAGAATTACTTGAGAGTTCCTGAGGACTGGCCTGGTCTGATGTCCTTGGATGATGCTAGCCTTGATTGTTGCTCTGGAAACTGGCTTGACCTAAGGTGTTTTCTTAAATCCCAAGTGGGCGTCAGTGGGTTCGTTTGGAAGTCCAGGTGTGGTCAGAAATGTGACCAGGCACTTGCCTTAGGTATGAGATGTGACTCCAACTCCCTTTAGTTTTGCAGCGTAAGAGTTAGTTAAAAGTACCTAGTAAGGTTCTATGGTTGGTTGTAGATTGCTTCTTAAAAGGGATTAAGCAAAACAATAATTGTGAATGACAGAAGTTTTAAGATAGCCATTGTCATTCTAACATTTTAAACAAGTCAAATATATCTCTCTTGGACTTCAGGAAACTGAATATTTAAAATGAAACTTGAGAAGATAAGAAAGACTGAATTTAGAAACTTAAATTTTGATATTGAACAGTTTATCAAATATCAAAGGTTTTAAAAGCATAATATCATAACACAGACTTATAGGTAAAACAGTCATTCATTTAGCCAAAATGATAATTCAAAAAAATTTCCAAAGCAAAAATCTATACTGTTTGATAGAGACATTTCTTAAACAGTAAGAACTACAAAAGATGGCGTAAGGGTAAACTGAATTTGTCTTTCTCCCCTTATATAAATTATTTTTCAGCTAACTTAAAAGGTAAACAAAAATCCTTTGTTATCTCCTGAAATTACAAGTGAACCTTATTTGAATGAGAAAAGTCAAATTTCATCTTTTCATTCATGCAACATTAACATCAAAGCAAATTTTAATAAAACTTTATAAGCAAATCTATATAATTTTAATCAGTTTGATCATAAGGCAAAATTTTTATAAACTTATTATAACTTTGTAATTTTCTATTAGAGAACAGACCAATACTCCAAGAAAATCCTGTAATTCAGACGCAGTGGTTTAGATGTTGGCCTTGCATTAGTGTACTGTTTAATTTGCAGACAACTCTAAGTTAATTTTATTTCTCAAAAACTAGTCCTTACAATCTCACATGCCCCACTTCTTCTGTGATAGTCCTTGGGCCCAGAGAGATTGAAATTTTTAAAAAATTTTGGCCCTGTGTCTTGTAAAGGCAGTTAATTTTGTTTGTAACCTTCTCCTGAGTCTGAAGATGAGGCCATGCCTGGTAGGATTTAGCCAGAGACATTTTCTTTTCCAGTCCCAGGAACCAAAGCCCTGTAACTTAACAGCACAGGGATTAGTTAACAGAACATTAAATAAAAAGGTAAGAGGCTTAGAATTAAAATAGAATCATGGGTTAATGTAAAAATAATAGTTATTCATTTAACCAAGGTGATAAACATGAAAAGCAATACCAAAAGTTACATGGTTTTTAAAACTTGAATCTGTTAAAGCTCAGTTTTCCTAACAAATTGAAAACTTAATAAAGGAACTATTCAAACCTTTTCTTTATCTATACAATAGGCTTGATCACCCTGCAGGCTGTAATGCAGATAGACATACCAGTGCAAGTCCAGACTTTCAGTTCATGTTTAACATAGTAATCACTGTAAAAGTCTATCAAGTTCCCTGTTGAAGACAAATACTCAAATCCATACCTTAGTTTATCAAAGATGTAGAAATGGCAATCAGCCCATCTTTCAATTCATGGTTTATCATAATAGTAATCACTGTAAAAGTCTATCACTTTTCCTGTCAAAGGCAAGATGTGTGTTCAGAAAAAAACCCACCACTTAGCTCATCAAAGATGGGGAGATGGTGATCTCTCCATCTCTCCAAGAGTGGACTGCAGATACCTACAGTCCACTCTTTAGCATAATACTCATTGTGTAGGTACATGAAGTTTTTTTTTCTGTCAAAAGCAAATGTGCGGTATTTCTTTCAAGACATAGATGCCTCTGAGGCATTCTCTCTCTCTCTCTTTCTCTCTCTCTCTCTCTCTCTCTCTCGCATGCTCACTCTTGCTGTCACTTTTGCTATTAAATTCTATTTTAAAACTATACTGGCTCTCCATGAAATGTTCTTCTGTGATTGGACCAAAGAACCTATGGAGTGTCACACCACACCCCACCTGGCAACATTAGGAACAACATAAGAAGTTTACTGATTACATTAAAAAGTTTAAACATATTAAGAAAGGGCAAGAGTACAGTACAAAGTCAAACTGGAAGAAAACATTGCTTTTCTAGACCTTCAAGATAAAACATTTCAGCATCAGGCCACAACAGTTAAAACTGGAGGGAGAAAACAAAGTTACAGGATCTGATAAAAAGTTGAAGGAGAGAGTCACTATCTCAAGAGGAAAAAAAGCTGAAAGCAGTGAGAACAATAAAAGTTGAACTTCTGAAACACAAATCTAAAAGGTCCCCAAAAAGAAACAGGCTATAGAACCCAAAATCAAGACTTCGTGCAAACTTATCAAAAGCAAATTAATACCCCCAAGAAAACCCCATCCCAACATAGGGAAACAAAATGCAGAAACAACTATTACAAACAATTTCCTTTCTATCACAACCAACTTAATTACATACAAAAATGTCCCTTCATGAATTCCATCACAACTTACATAAACCACCTACAAAATACATTGACTTTCTGTTCTGCCCCGTACTTCCTTCCCAAATGTTCAGTCATTTTTCTCTAGGACAAAAAGTTACTATATAAAATTATTTCTCATGTAAAATTGTTCTTTTTTTCTTTATAACCAACAATACATCTTTATGCCAATAACTTCCTTCATAGCTCTCTGTCCTGCTTACTGGTCCCTTTTTGCTTTTCCTAAATCTATAACTTGACTTAACCTTTAAATAACTTCCAAATTAGACAATTTCTTTTTTGCCAAACTGTGTTACAAAAATCTTTTTTTCCTTTGTCATAGGTGGGTATCCAAATTGCTTCTAATCAGACAGTGTCTGTCCCAAAGGACTGTCAAATGGAATAGACTTGCTATTTCCCATAATAAAACAATATACAAAGACAAAACAGACATGTACAAACAGTGAAACAAAAGGATATCCCAAAAGTGCAAATGAGTTACAACCACTTTCCCTAGCACCTGGAAGTGGCTATTAAAAACCCAAATGAGAAGAGGTTAAACTCCCAGCTTAAGATCTAGTCTGACTTACCCATGAGCATGCCTGCTCCCAAAGACAAAACAGACAAGTGCAAAAGGTGAAACCAAAAGATGTCCCCCAAATGCAAATGAGTTACATCACCTTCCCTAGTGCCTGTAAATGGCTATTAAAAGCCCAAATGAGAAGGAGTTAAACTCTTGGCTTATGATCTTGTCTGATTTACACACAAGCCCATTCACTTCCAACCTCCATTTTCTCACCAGTTAATTGCAAAGGGACATTGGTTATGGCCAACAGAGATATAACTCAGAGAGTACTTGAAGCAAAAAGGACTCTGGCAGCTGCAGGGAATTTCCATGGGACAGCCCCACTGAAACCAGACAGGTGCAAGCGGTCAAGTCCTGCCAGAGTCACCAAAGTTGTTAAACTAATCCAACTGCTTTTCTCATGGTCCATCAAAGATGAAAGGCAGAAACTGTGAGAAAAGGGAGTTTATTCTGCAACCAGGCTACAGGGAGATGGTTGGTATCATTACCAAAAGCCCACTCAAAGGCTGTAGCAAAGTAAATGATCGTTATTGTCTTAAATCACTAAATGTGGAGGTGTTTTGTTATGGAACAATAGATTACTGAAACAACATCACAATAATTGGTGCCGTAATCAACTCTATTTCTCAAGACACTAGATAGAACTCTTGACATTATCCCTTTTCTTACTGCCTAATTTATTTTGCTCCTTCAGTGTTTCTTGGTTTTCCCTACAATGTGTCCACCTAATTGCAATAATCTATTCCCTCAGTAAGCAGGACCTACGTTGTTTTCAGCTATCTGGTAACCCAAATAAATATCCGCATTTATATTCATTTATGGTTTATGAGAATTTTTTGTAACATACATTTCAAAAGTACAATAATTGAGTTGTCAGGCACACGGATATTAACAAATCATTTTCCACAATTGTTGCATCGGTGAATTTCCCCAGTAGTAACATATGAGTATTCTTTTTCTCCCAATAACTTTTCTAATATTTGTTATTACTCCAATTTTGGAAATAAAATGGATAAAAAGTGATAGTTTGATGTTTTAATTTTTCATTTTTCTGATTATAATGCTAACTGGTAAACTGTTTAACTTTTCTCTTTGATTATTGCTGGTTCAAATTTTTTGAACATTTCTTCTCTTAGATTTTTCTACAAAACTATTAATTGTCAGACATTTTATATATACTCCAGCTACTATTCTTGTATTGATTTTAGAAATAAAAAATATCTTTAGTCATCATTTGCCCATTCTTTCCATTCTTTCAACAAATAGAAACCCTTAATATGATACAGTCAAATTAATCAATATTTTGTCTTTTGATTTTTTAAATGTTTTTAGAAGATCTCTGCTTTTAGGTTACAGAAATTTCTATATTTCCACCTATTAGCTTTATGGTTTTATGGCTTCACTGCTCATATATATATATATTTTTCTGCTCAGTTTTTTTTCCCCTCTGTGAGATGCCAGTTCTCCCAGCACTATTTATTAAACAATCCAGTCTTTCCTCGTTTAATTTTAAAGCAATCTACCTATAGTTCAGAGGTTTTTGGACTTCTCAGTCTTGTTCCACTGGTATATTAGAATGTTTTTTCCCAGTTCCATCACATTTTGATGATCATGTCTTTGTAGTATCTACTCCAGTTTGCTAGAGCATGTTCCCTTCCTTTGCTATTCTTTTTCAAATTTGACTTAACTATGAAAGGGTCTAGTTTTGAGAGTTTTTGTTTTTATTGTTGTTGTTAATCTACTTTATTTGGTCCTCTATAAGCACTTATATCTAAAATTCTGGGAATTTCTGTATTTTTTTCCTAAAATTATTTTTGCTTTTCTATTTTTTTCCTCTGTTATATGGACATTTCTATCTCTCTTTGCTACATATCAACTTTTATATTATATTTTTCTTGGCTTTATGCCTTCTAAAAGACCTCTGAGAGAGTTTTCCTACCTAAGTTTTTTACTCTAATTCTTTTGTTATTAATTCCTTCTGCTGGGTTTTTTTATTTCAACTCTTTTATTTTCACATCAATATTTTTGCTTGATCTAACATCAGTATTTTTACTTGATACTTTTTATTTTCATTTTTACTTTTATAGATTTAAGGAGTACAAGTGCAGGTTTCTTATATTGCATATATTGTGTCCTAGTGAAGTCCTTGCTTTTAGGGTATCCAGGGCCTGAATAGTGAACATTGTGTCCAATAGGTAATTTTTTATTTCTGCCTAATGTGATCAGAATCTGCCTTTATTTTTTAGAGGGTATTTATTTATTATGTTTATTTAAAATGTTTCTCTGTTGCATTGATGCTTCTCCACCTAATATAGATAGTATGATTATTATCTTTCTTTGATACAAATTGTAGGTTTCACATAGATCATAGAGCTAGATTTTAGGTAGATGATCTTGGCTATATTGTTGTTTTTGTCTCTAGTGTCATATTCCTAAAAGGTTCCCTATAGCTTCACTGCGGAGAAGGACCATAGTGCAGGCCTTAATTTGCTCCCTTCCTGGCACAAAAAGAGGGGTGTTGTATGCCAGCGTGGAGAGCTCCCCTACTGCTAAGTATAATTCTTTATTAATCTCTGCCTTCATGGAAACATGCTCTCCATCCAATCCAGCTCTCTTCTCTGTGTAGGAATCTTCTGGCCCTAGAAAGTGGGGGGATTGAGCTGAGTAGAGGAAATATCCAGTGGTTGGCCAGTCTGGTCCCTTGATGCAGCAGGGATTGGCAGTCGTAGCTGCCACTGCTTTTTTTCTTCCTTGCTAGATGACAGAGTAGGTAAGGATGCACGCAGGAAACTCTGAGAAAAGAAGATGATACAGCTCCACATCTTCTCCTCAACCTGTCCCTTGAACCATGTTGACCTCTTCTTCCTTCTTTTGGGTTGCCATTTCCTTTCCGTGACAGGTTACCGTATCCTGAGGCTCTGATGATTTCAAATAATCTAAAAATCATTTTCAGATACAAATACATGTTCTTCACTTATGTGGCATCCCCAGGGATGGAATCCTCTAGGACTTGTTGGTTTGCTGTCTTCTTGGGAGTAAGCAGCCTATTTATTTTGCTTGTGATTGATTTATAAAGTATTTTTATATTGTAAATATCAGTTCATTTTAACACATACAAATATCTTTCCTTAGGCTCTTTTTGAATGCCTTTTATTATGCTATTATTTTAAATTCTGATGTAGTCAAATGTTTCAATCTTTACTTTTATGTGTTAAATTTTTGGGGTTTTGTCTAATAAATCCTTTAAAAATTATCTTTATTTTTTTATTATGTTCTGAAAACTTTTCCACACTGAGATTGATAACCCATATGGAATTTCTGTGCAGTGCATGGTATGGAAAACAGCTAGTTCTGTATTTTCCATATGGAAAATCAGTGGTCCCAACATCACTTGTTCCCGAGTCCACACCTTCTCCATGGATTTCTAATATCACTTGAATCATACGCTCATACCTCTAGCTAATTCTCACATATAGTTAGTGCTATTTGGGGAGCTAGTACATTTCATTGATCTAACATCTATGTATCCTTTTGCCAAAACTGCATTTAAAAATTACTACAGCTCTGTGAGTTGGTATCTAGTAGGAAAATCATCCATCCTTATTGCTCTGTTTTGATTAGTCAGCTATTCTTGGCTTTTTATTCTGCCATATGAAATTTTAAATCATTGTGCTACTTCTCCCTAGGTAGTATTTGAATTAGCCTTGAATTAGATCTAAGACCAGCATGTAAGAATTGTGAACACTCCAAACTACCATCACAATTATAAAATATAGGAAACAGATAATATTCATGACAGAACAAAACTAGACACTAGAAATAACCTAGTAAGATGTGTGTAAAACTTAATGAAAAATATTATAAAATGTTATTAAAACATAAAAATGGTCTGAACAAGTATTGAGACACAACATATTCATAAATAAAAAGACTCAATATTCAGTTCTACAAAAATGAATCAATAAATTGAGTTCAATTCTATTAAGATTAAAAAAAACCTTAGTTGTCTAATTATACATGTTAAAGATGAGATTATTTTAACTCATCTCAGTGCAATACCAAGAATTTAGCATATTACCTTATCTTCGCTTCCTTCCTATTTTCTAGCCTCACTGACACCGTAACATCTTTAAAACCGTTTATCTTCTTTGATTATTACCAAACCACTCTCTCCTTTGGATTCTGTTATTCTAGATATTCTTTCTCTGATATTCTTGGTTTCTATGCTTTGCGTGTTAAGTTTCGTCCTTGTTTCTCTTCTATTTCAATTGTACACACTTCCACAGTTCCAATAACTTTTTCTGTGGTGATGACTCACACATCTCTGCCTTCATCTCAGGCTGTTCCCTTGAACTAGAGGCTCACATGTCCAATTGCTGACAAGGCACGTTCATTTATATACTCACCAGTGACTTAAAATGCAACATATTCCAAAGTGAATTCACTTCGCTTGAAAATCTGTTCCGCTTATATTTTTAATGAATGTTATTGCTTTCTACACACACTTTTAAAGCAAAGGGAAAAGTCATAAAGGCACCAACGGCACATTATACTTGAATTTTAAAAGTTGCTTCTGGGTAGGCTTGCCCATGAGGATTCTTCCCACTATAAGTTTTATTTGCACTCTTTCACAACTTGATGTCAAGTAATTTTCATATTATTCTAATTTGTCTTTGTGACTTTGAACCAAAAAGAAAACCCCACTGATATTCTTAATAAGAACACAAGGTATACATGTTCCCAACAAGTTCACAGGGTATAAGTTCCCAATAAGTTCACAACATTTTGTTGGCAATGGATGAACAAACAATTTATGCTGTTATAGTCTGTCAGAAACATGAGAGCAATTAGGTTTATTAGAGTCAACATTATAGTATAAAGCTACTTGTTCAAGTATCAGAAAACCTATAGTTATGCAAGTTTGAAGCATCTTGTTTTGTTACAATTACATAAAAGGCTGACAGCTGTTAGCAAATGACTTCATTATTTGTCCTTCCATTCATTTCTTCCACGTATGTTCACTCTTCCCGCTGCAGTGTTAAAGCTGTCCTATCACCTAACAGAAAGGTGGGCTGTAGACACTTCACCGGCACACCTTTAACTCTATGCTCAAGCCATCTGCCCGCCTTGGAGACAGAGTGAATTAGGATATAGATGAAACTGACATCTTTACTTAGGAAGAAAATAAGCAGAGAAAGCTAACTGCAGAAACAACAATGAAGACTGACAATTAGGATAATCCTTTTCTCCATCTTATAACCTTCCTAAAAAAGTCTTCCATTCTCAACTTATTTCTAGTCTTTCAGTTCTTAAAATTGAATATAATCCAGGGTCATATTCACCACCAGCTTTTTTTCTTATTAGTAGCCAATAGACACTTTTGTTTTGTCTGTACAACTCTAGACAACAAACCAGAAAACTTTAAGACTATGTTTTATAATAGGAAGAATCAAATTCAACCACAGAACAGGTGCATAACTTTGGGCAAACAACCTCTCTGAACTTCAGTTTCCTCATTTGTAAATAAACAATGTTGTGCTTGCAAAATGTGGTAACCATTAAGTGAGCTCACGTATCTTAAATGTTGAACACATTCACTGAAGTACAATAAGCCCTCCAGATGCGCTAGCTCAGTAAGAGAGACCAAACCCAGCAGAAACACACCATGCTGCATCTAAAGTGGCAGCAGTTCCACATTTGCAAACCTCATCCTTGCCAGAGCCCTTAGTCATCCTTCCAGCACCCAGTGCTCTTCTGTCCTACGCTGGGCTTAGCTTACATGGCCCTTTTGTCTCCAACAGATCATTGGTTTTCTTGGTTCAACTGATGACCTCCCTTCTCTTTGCGTGGTTGACTCCCTGTTATTTTATTTCTTTCCTAAGCTGCACCTACTACAAATCCAAGTGAATATTGCCCAATTCCAGAATTGACCCAACTCCCGGTAAATGTCTGGTGTTGATAAAAATAAAAACGTATTCATTGCTTTGAGGAACTGCTTGGAATAGCACTGAAAGCATCATGTGACTCTTAAAAATGGAGGTGCCTACTGTAGAGTTTCTAAATGATGCAAGAGTTTTCTTTATGATAAGTGTCTTGGCTACTCAGAATTTGCATTTGCAATATTTCAATGATATTATTCTAACATTACAATATTTTCTAACAGCTTTGATGCTGGATGCCTCCAAGAGATTAAAAATCAATCTGATAAAGTAAGAGAGCTTGGTTTGAATAAAAATGAAGGCATCTGTAACTTACCCTATAAATAGCCCGTGCTGATAGATATAAGCTCATCAAAGGATTTGGGAGGGGGTAGAGAAAAGCAACCTTGTTTGAGCCCACACACTCCTATTCTAACCTCTTATTTCTCTGCTCCCTTATTCGGCTTAGCTCCAGGACAGAATTGGCTATGGTCACTCTATGCACCGCCCTGTTCCTACCCATCTCTCAAATGTCCTTCAGTCAGCCTCACATTGTAGAACTTTATCAAACCGTTCTCTTCTCAAGGTCTCTAATGACCTCCATGTTGCCAAAACCAAAGGTGTTTATCATATTTAATCTGGTGTTTATCATATTGAGTCTTTCACTCCCTCCTTTCCCCAAAACACCAACTTTACTTGGCTTCTTTGTGAGCATTCTTTCCTGTCTCTTCTCTAACTTTCCTGGCTGCAAGACAGTAGTCTTCTTTTCTGATTTCTCCTTCTTTCCACTGTCTCTAAACATCAGCATTTAGATGTTCTGTCCTGTTCCTCCTCATTTCTCCATTTGTTACCTCTTTCCAGAAATCTCATTCAGTCTCATGTCTTTAACAGACATTCATGTGCTGGTAATACCCAAAGTTTAATCTCCAGTGCAAAACTCTTTCCTAGACACTAGACTGATTTGTTCTACTGTTTGTTTGATACCTCTACGTGGTTGTCTAAGAGACATCAAAAAACTTAAACATTCTCCAAATCGAACTCCCAGACTTCCTCATCTCTTCCTTTCAAATGTGGTTTTTCGAAGCCTTCTTTATCCCATTAAATGACAGTTTTACTATTCCAGCTGATCAAATCAGCAATCTTGGAGGAATCCTTGATGGTCTTTCTCATTTTACCTCCAATTCATCAACCTTGTTTGGGCTTACACACTCCTATTCCAACCTCTTATTTCTCTGCTCCCTTGTACAGCTAACCTCCAGGATAGAGCTGTCTACACACTATCCACCACCCTGTTCCTCAGCATCTCTCAAATATCCTATGGGATCTGCCTACAAAATTGATTTGGAATTAGAACACTTGTCACCATCAGTACTATCACCGTGGTCTAAGCCATCAATATCTCTTGCCGTGTTTAATGCAATAACCTCCCAGTGGTCTATCTACTTTTGCCTTATCCTCCCATTGTCTGTTCTTGTAGCAAAGAAATCAATTCTTTTTAACATGAAGGCTAAATCATTTCAATCGTCTGCCCAAAATCCCCTACTGACTTCTTATGCCCCTCTGAGTTAAAGCCAAGTTTCTTACAAGGGCCTAATGTCCTTCCATGGTGGCCTGTGCTTCCTCTCTGACTTCATTTGTCTCTACTCTCCCCTTCACTCTCACCATTTGGCCAAAATGGCATCTCTGCTGTTCTTCAAATAAATCAAGCATATTTCTGCCTCAGAACCTTTGCACTTCATTTGTCTTCTTGGAATATTTCTTTCTCAGATTGTTATCGTGGCTCCTTTGCTCAGTCATTCAGGTTTCAGCTTAGATATCACCTTATCAATAATACCTTCACATGTTATGCAAAATAGAACAGCAGTCAGCCTACACTGAGATCTCTAACTCCTTTTCCTGTTTAATGTTACTTTTTAAACACTTATTTCCTGCTGTAATTTCTCTTTGTTGTTCCTTCTTGTCTAGAATAAAAGTTCTATGAGAATATAGGCTTTGACTTTGTTCAATGATATATCCTTAGTTCCAAGAATGGTATCTGACTTGTAGTAGGTGTCCAAAAAATATTTATTGAATAAATAAATGAGGAGATGAGGAATGAAAATAGACCTAGGCATGATTCAGAGAGATTCATTTGGTTAAGCCATCGGGAGTCATTCCAGAATATTTGGTGCCAGAGGAAAGACTATTAATTTAATTAAGGAGAGCATTTTAAGCGATAAAACAGAAAATGGAACATATTATTAAAAGTTACATGTGAAACAAATAAGTAATATTAACCCATCTTCCTTTTCCTGATCAGAAATGGGAAGGAAGGTGGGTAGGAAAGAGGCTGCTAGATGCTCACATCCTGAAGAATGATAGCTGGCAGCAAAGGAGGAGAGAGAAGTCCTTGCCATTTGTCATCTTCAGTGGAACTCCTAATCTCATGACAGAGACATGGTTTGATGATAGCAGTTGTCTTAGTTCATTTTGTGCTGCTATATCAGAATACCATAGTCTGGGTGATTTTTAAACAACAGAAATGTATTTCTCACAGTTCTGGAGGCTGGAAAGTCCAACATCAAGGCCCTGATATCTGATGATGAGGGCTGTTCTCTACTTCTAAAATTGTACACGTTTCCTCTGAAAAAGAAGAATGCTGTGAATTCACATAGCAGCAGCCAAAACGGCAAAAGAGGGCAAATTTATCCCATCAAGCCCTTTTATAAGGCCACCTAATTTCCTTCATGAGGTGGAGCCCACATGACTCTATCACCTCCCAGATGCCACCGCATCTCAATATTGATGCCTTGGGAACTAATTTTCAATATAAATTTTGGAGGGAACTAAAACAATAAAACCATAGCATTCTGCCTATTGCCCCCTCAAATCCAGGTACTTCTTTTATGCAAAATACATCCATTCTATCCCAACGGTTCCAAAAGTCTTAACTAGTTTCAACAACAATTCAAAAGTCTAAAATCCAGAGTCTCATCTAAATCAGATGTTGGTGAGACTCAAGGAATGATTTATCCTGAGACAAATATCCTTGTGAGTCTGTGAAATCAAACAAGGTAGGTACATCCAAAATACAATGGTGTAACTTAGGATAGACATTTCTATTCCAAATGGGATAAATAAGAAAGTAGAAGAGAATAACAGGCCCCAAGTAAGGCCTGAACCCAACAGAGCATTTACATTAAGATGTAAAGTTGGAGAATAAACATCTTCGACTCCATACCCCACCTCCTAACATACTGGAGAGATGGTTAAGGCCCCGAGGGCTTGGACAACCCCATCCTCATGACTTTGATGGGCACAGTCCACACTTTAGCTCTCATGCATTGAAGTTGCATGCCTGTGGTTTTCCCAGGCTGGTGCTGCATGCTGGTGGCTCTAAAAATCTGGGGTCTTGGGGAGAGTTCTGCTCCTATGGTTCCACTAGGCATTGCCCTAGTGGAAATTCTCTGTGGCATTCCCCACTCCACAGTTTTGCATAGCATTGTCCTGGTGAGGTTCTCTGCGGTGGCTCCACTTCTGTGGCAGGTTGCTGCCTGGGTCCCAAGGCATTTGGAAACACTCTGTGAAATCTAGGTGGAAGAAACAATGTCTTCACAGTTCTTGCACACTACATACCTGCAGAATAAGGACCAAATGGATGCCACCAAACTTTGCTGCTTGTGCTCCCAAGAGCGTTGGATCAAGATGCACCTGGACCCATTTAAGTCACAGCTATGGTAGCTAAGGAGAGCATCACCACAATGCAGGGAAAAGAGACATGAGGAGGCCCTCAGCAGAGAGTCCCAAGATCACAAGGGCACCCTGAGCCCCTCTGGTATCCTGGAAACTGAATGCCCTCAAGGCTCTGGCACTCTGGGGCTGTGATAAGTGAGGCAGCCTCAAATATCTCTTAAATGCCTTTGGGGTCATTCTTCCACTGTCTTGATAAATAATACATGGTTTCCTTCTATCCATAAATTTCCTTATTAAACAGTCAGTTGCCAGCACTATTGGTAATCTCTCTAAAAGTCCTTTTAAATTTTTACATGGCCAGATTGAAAATTTCCCAAATTTTTATAATCCACTTCCCTTTTAATTATAAATTGCCTTTAAATTATTTATCTTCTCATGTTTTACTGTAAGCAGTTAAGAGAAGCCACACAGAAACCTGATTATTTTACTGCTTAGAGATTTCACCTGTCAAAATTCCTAGTTCTTTACTGTTTAGTTTTGCCTTCTGCAGGAACCTTGGACAAAGACACAATTCAGCCAAGTTCTTTTCTACTTTGTAGCAAGGATAACTTTTCCTTATTTATCATTTCTGTCTGAGACCTCATCGGAATGGTCTTTATAGTCCCTATTTCTACCATCATTCTCTTCATGACCTCTTAAAAGATCTCAAATAAGAATGAAACTATTCCTACAGCTCCCCTCTTCTTCTGGGCCCTGACTAAAATAGCTCTTAATGCTCCATGCATGGCAGTACAGGTTTTCCCAGCATTTACTTCAAAACTGTTCCAGCCTCTACCCACTGACCAGTTTCAAAACCACTTTCACATTTTCAGATATGTATTATGCAACACTCCCCTTTTTAGATGAATTTGTGTTTTAGTTTGGGTTCTCCAGAGAGACAGAACCATTATGATAAACAGAGAGATATACACATAAGAAGAGATATATTAGGAGAATTGGCTCACTCAATTATGGAGCTGAGAAGTCCCTCAATAGGCCATCTGTAAGCTGGTGAACGAGGGAAGCTGGTAGCATAGCTTGGTCCAAATTCAAAGGTCTCAGAACCATTGCTCATTCCAAGTTCAAAAGTCTTAGAACTAATAAAGCAAATGATGAAACTCCCAGTTCCAGTCTGAAGGCCCAAGAGTCCTGGGAGCTGCTGGTGCAAGTTCCAGAGTCCAAAGATGAGATAATTTTGAGTTCAGACATCCAAGGGCAGGAAAAGAAGAGTGTCCCTGCTCTGAAAGAGAATGATTTCATCTTTCCTCTGCCTTTTTGTTCCATCTGGGTCCCCAGCTGATTGGATGGTGACCACCCACATTGAAGATGGATCTTTCCCACTCAGTCCACCGATGCATATGCCAATCTCCTTTAGAAACACCCTCCCAGACACATCTGGGTAGACCAATCATTCCAATCAAATGCCAAACCACCTGGGTTTCCCTTTCGGCAGAGGAGGGATGAGCTCAGTACCTACTGAAGCATGAAGATAAATAATCCTTAATCAGTTAACTGGATATCCCTTACTCCAGCCAAGTTAACACCCAAATGAACCATCAAAATCATGTTTTAGAAATGTGACTTCTCAAATTTCCTCTTGTTGCTTTGGTAGTACCTTAGGAGATAGCAAAAGGAAAATCTACTGCATTAGAATTCAATGCTCCCTGCAATTTTCCTTATGGAAGTTAGCACATTAGGTGCTGAATAACTTGGTCAGACAGGGCCCAGTGGCTCACACCTGTAATTCCAGCACTTAGAGAGGCCAAGGTGGGAGGATCAGTTGAGGTCAGGAGTTTGAGATCAGTTGGGTAGCATAGTAAGACTTCCTGTCTCTACAAAAAATTGGGAAAAAAAGCTTGTTCAGCAAAGTATGACAGAAACAAGGGGGCAAGTTCAATACACCTTTGTATCTGGCAATATCAAATAATAAATTGGAAAAGAGAGAATCTCTTTAAATTTTATGATTCTGTTTTAGAAAGTGAATGACAGTAATGAACAAGAGTGGAAAACAGAATTTATGCTTCATTTTGAATAGCCAGTAGTATCAGTAGAAGATATTTTCAAGAATAAGTGGTTGGACTGACAGTAGCAGTAAGATGTGAGTCAGAGTGGGGGCAGTCATTACTGCACTTCACAAGTAGTGGAAGTTAATTCAGACTTTATCTTCCCGGGGGCTCTTGAGTGCTTCTCAGGTTAATTATTATGCGGAGTATGTGGTTTTACTTTGTTATCTCTTGGGCCACCAACTTCACCCTAGACAAAAAGCCTGTCATCTCTGAGGAGATTTGGGAGCAAATCCCAAAGACAACATAAATGACAACCATCAGCTGTTCATGCACGAAGCCCCATTTCTCCAAACGTCCTTGGAAGTCTGTGCTCCCAAGTGACTTATCAAGCGTGACAGTGACACCGCAGTGCTGCTATCACTGTAGCTTTCTAGGATGGGTAGAATTTTATCACAGACTCATGTTATTGCAAAAAAAATAGAAAGAAAGATTTAGAAGAGACAATCCTGAAAAATAAAATGCTCCAGAATGACATTAATTCAATCAGAAGCTTTTAAGACAGGAATGGAAATCAATGGAATACAGCCAACAAAACAAAAAAAAGAGACAGTGTTATTCAGCTGATGAATTAAACGATTGTGCCTCCCATGCTGTTATGTTGGCAGGAGTAGAGTAAGTTCTTAATGAGTAATTTTAAGTATCCTTGAAGTGTATATACCCAAAGGAAAATACTTGAAAACGTATTATCTTCAGAAGAAGCAATTGAACCTGAGTGGCTTCTGCTAAAATTATCTGCAAGTTAATGACTTGCTTCAGGTACACACACACACACACACACACACACACACACACACACACACCTCAGAGCACCTGTATTATGTGAGATCCCTCGGGCTTCAAAGATCAGATATATATTAGGCTATCTCAGAGGATGAGGACTTAATGAAGGCTACTTAGTTTAAAAATGGAACAAGATATCAAAAATTAAACTTGATGTCTTTCTACAGAAACTGGCTTCCTTAGGGATCAAAGTTAGAAGTCTGTGACCCCTATCTATCCTTAACCGTCAGTGTTAATCACACATTTCCATCACATTTCCTCATATTGTCAGGATTTCTTAAGAAATCTCCTTGGCTCCAGTCTTATACATTCTGATCCATCATGTGTGACTCCACCAGATTAATACTTCTAAAGTGCTATTTTGATTATTAATTCGTAAAGTTTCTGAGTGCCTATTATGTGCAATTCTTGATCTTGACACTGAAGATACAATAACAAACAAGACAAACTTCCTGTATTCAAGAGACTCCTGTGTAAAGGGTAAGAGAAATATGCCAACAATAATTACAATAAAATATACCATAAAAGAAGTATAGATACTATAAAGTTGTTTGACTCTATGCTAAGAGATATAAGCACATTCTTTTATTTAATTTAAAAGAAACCTATGAAGGTAATTACCATACTAAAATAACACACTATTTTAATATTATACAGACTAGGAAACTAAATCTCAAAGAGCTTTGGTAGCAAGCATGGTGCAAAACTAGACTGTGAACCTAAGTCTCTTTAATAATAAAGTATAGGACTACAACCACAATGCTTTACTGTTTCTCACTCATAAAGTGCTCATCTGTCCTCCTAAAGATTGTAACCTTTAGTGGGAGAGCCAGGATCCCAAGGTCGTTATGCAGATCACATTTGTTTCTGACACTGATTTTGGAATCCTGAAGATGTTACTTAGGTGAAGTGATGTAGAGACCATCCTCCTTCCTTGAAGTCCCTGCACTGTGTCTACTCATTTGTGAGGAGAGAAAACCTTTCCGGCTGATGCATCAGACTTGTGTGCCTATATTTATAAACTTGGGTTCTGATCCACTCATTTATGGAAATGAAGTGTGGTGTTTATGATAGAATCGGGAAGAAAGAGGCGTGACTTTTATTTCTCTTGACAAACATCAGAGTGGTGAAATTTTCAAACCCCTACAATTCATGCACATAAGTAACAAGCTATAGAACTGATCTTCAGAAGAGATAAAGCTTAGTGGTGTGTGTGTGTGTGTGTGTGTGTGTGTGTGTGTGTGTGTATGAGTTAAATCGAGAGGCCAAAAATAATTTCCACTGGTTTCTGACAAATAGTGACACATATCACCACCTCTGACAGACATACTGACTGCTGGATAAAATACAATAACAACATTTAAAACCGAAGCCAAATAGAAAGAAAGGGAAGCCTCCAGAAACCAAAAACAAAGAAGGAACTCAGAGGCAGAATTGTGAAATGGAACTGATACAGACAGAGACAGACTAGGTGTGGCGGTGGGCGGGGGAGTATAAATGTGAAATTAAACTGTTACAGGGATATAATGTGGGGGTGGGGGAGGGGGTATGTCAGCCCTGGGGCAAGTGCTGGATGTAATGGCCACCAGACAAAGTCTTGGTAGTCATGGGTTCATATAAAATAATGAGTAGAAACAGAAACCCTTATGTCAAACCAGGACTGTCCTAAGGACACCCTTTTAGTGAAAACAGATTAAGGAACTCTGCTCACTTCCATCTCTGTTTGTTCTTAGCCTGGGTTCTGGATGGGAAGGTTTGAGGAAGGAGCAAGTCTCTCAGGAGAAATCAAAACCCAAAGCCACATACAGGTGAAAGGTGCAGATTTACAAATGCACGTTTTTGTAGAAGCCCTGAGCCAAGAAATAACTATTCAAAAGAATAAAATAAACCATAGTAAAACACCATGATAAAAGAGCAGGGTAATAGGAAAAAAATTATGACATTTATAGAAGTGAAAAATAATTGTCATTGAAATTATGACACACTATTTCTTTAGCTTTTTTGAGGTGTAACTGGCAAAAAAGTATGAGGAGGAACCCCCTAAAACCCAGAATTATCTTTTGGAGTGTGGACGCCTTGTATTACACTCAAAGTTTGTTCCTCTAGATCAGTCAACCAAAGTTTGTATCTGGAATTTTTGAGAAGATTGTGTCACGATTTGCAGATGAAATGTCATGAGTTGTGGCAAACAGGTGACTGGTTCTGTCACTATAACAACATACCTGCCCATAACTTCTTGAGTGTTCAGCAGTTTTTGACCAAAAACAGCATGACCCCGTGTTCCACTCTCCCTATTCATCCGATCTCTCCCCAGCGACTTCTTTTTTGTTTCTTAGGTTAAAAAGTCCTCAGAGGGAAACATTTTGCCGATGTGAAAGAGGTGAACCAAAAAATGACAGAAACACTAAAGTGCCTCAAAACTGATACGTTCAAAAACTGTTTTGAGAAGTGGAAAAAGCATCTTGATAGGTGTGTTGCATTAAACAGAGAGTACTTTAAAGATGATTGAAATTTTAACATGTAAGAATAAATACCCAATTTTCAATAAATAAGTTTTGGGATTTTGGGGGGTTCCCCCTTGCTTATATTTAAGGTATATTCTGTAATTATATATATACACATACATATAGTATAATGATTACCGCCATCAAGTTAATTAACATATCTATCACATCACATTGTTATCATTATGTGTGTGTGTATTAACACTTAAGATCTTCTCTCTCAGCAAATTTCAAATATACAATGCAGAATTATTAACTAGAGTCACTATGCTGTAAATTATATTCCCAGAACTTATTCAACTTGTAACTAAAATTTTATACCTTTGACCAACTATACTCAATTTATTCTGATTACAGTGACCAATCCAATTAGGTTTACCCTGGGCTTTCCTAGTTTTATGTAATGTCCTGTGTTCTGGAAAGCCCCTCAGTTCTGGAGTAACTGCTATACTTGGTCACACTATACTAAGACGCTCATATATTTGGCATTTTAACTTTTCAGAAGTTGTAATACTTCATACAATCTCAGGTGAGTCACAAAAGCTTCTGGTCAGGCAACATCTTGACATGTCATTGCCTATGTTTGGTTAAAGCTGGCCACAGATACATATATATTTGCCACCCAAAATGTCTTTTATAAGATTACATTATGATTTGATATTGAAAAAAGAGTTGTATATCTGAAAAATGTGTAAATATATAGTAAAGAAAATAGCCCTCATTGAATGAATGACTGTAACTCCTTTTCTCCCCAGAAGTAAATAAGTGACTTACAAAGAGCGATTTTGTGCAGAAAAACTAATTTTCATTAAAGAAGACATGTTTGGTTAGAAAAGTCTGATAATTAGTAAGATAAGCAATTCACTGAAAATGGGATAAAAATGATAATAAACCCAAGAGTAACAAAATAAAAGAATAATAATAGGAGCCAAAAAAAAGGGGGGAAAAAAGGCAAAAGTTAATTCTTTAGAAATAACTTTAAAAATCTATGGCCCTCTGACAAAAGTGAACAAAAAAAGAGAAATAAGTGTAAATAACTAATATTAGGGAAAAAAGGAAAATAACTCCAGATGAAACATGAAAAATGCTTACCTCATTTTATTGTGTTTCACGTTTGACTTTCAAGTCTTCTTATTTAAGACGTAAGTTTTGTAGCTGCTATAGATGGTGATTTCTCTGATGGAACTGGGTAAAGTAAATTGAAAACCTGGAAAGGATCCACCATTTTAAACGCCATTAAGAACACTCATGATTCATTGGAGGAGGTCAAAATATCGACATTAACAGAAGTTTGGAAGAAGTGGATCCTAATCCTCACAGATAATTGTGGGTTTCAAGATTTCAGTGGAGAAGGTAACTGCAGAAGAGGTGGAAATAGCAGGAGAATTAAAGTTAGAATGAAGCCTGAAGAAGTTACTTAATTGCTGCAATCTCATAATAAAACTTGGACAGGGAAGGAGCTGCTTCTTATGTATGCAACAGGAAAGCGGTTTCTTGAATTGAAATCTACTCCTAATGAAGATGCAGTGAACATTGCTGAAATGACATCAAAGGTTAAGAAAATCACATAAACTTAGTTGATAAAGCAGTGACAGGATTTGAGAGGATTGACTACAGTTGTGAAAGAAGTTCTAAATGTGGACAAAATGCTATCAAACAGCACTGCATTCTGCAGAGAAAGCTTTCATGAAAGGAACAGTCAATAGAGGTGGCAAATTTCATTATTGTCTTATTTTAAGAAATTGCCACAGCCACCACAGCCTTCAGCAACCACCACCCTGATCAGTCAGCAGCCGTCAACATCGAATCAAGCCCCTCCACAAGAAAATGATGCTGCTTGTTGAAGGCTCAGATGATTGTTAGCATTTTTAGCAATAACGTATTTTTTAATTAAGGTATGTGCATTGTTTGTTTAGACAAAATGCTATTGCCACCGCAGCCTCGACCTGCTGGGCTCCGGCGATCCTTCTGCCTCAGCCTTCCAAGTAGCTGGAACTACAGGCGCGCGCTACCACGCCCGGCTAATTTTCAATTTATTGTAGAGATGAGGTCCTGCCAAGTTGCCCAGGTGGGTCGCGAACCCGCGGGTTCAGGCAATCCACTCACCTCAGCCTCCCCAAGCGAGGGATTACAGGCTGAGCCACCAAGCCTCTTTTCAACAATTCTCATCATTTGATAGTTTCCCCCTTCCCCAGACAGATATTGACTACTGTCAATCCCACCTCCCTGCCCCTCCCTGCTCCCCACCCCGTAGTTTCCTGCCACTGTCAATCCTTTTCTCATAGTATTATGGTAGTTGTTCAAGGTCCACTTATGAGTAAGAACATGTGATTGTTTCTTATTGTCTGTGACAAATGACATCTCATACTCTTTTCCTTGAACATATGCTTAGATTTTCTTTCAAAGAAGATGTTAACTATTTGTGAAGAAAATTATAGAAGTGAAGAAACTCTATTGTACAGTCATATTTTTTGAAATTCAGGATCCTTTCCTTTTCTCAGCTTATTCTCTCATAAGATATAGAGCTGAGGCTATGTTATAATTTATATATTGTAAACATAAATCAATTGAAAAAAATTACTCCTGAGTTCTATTTTTCTAAAACAAATTTTAAAATGGTGGATAAGATAATCCCTCCTTTCTGTTCCCCTCCCTTCCTTCCCCCGTCTTGTTCCATCTCTCCCTCCCTTCTTCCTTCTTTTTCTTCTTCTCTTCCTCTCTCTCCAACCCTCTCTCCTTTCCTCTGCCCTTCCTTCCTTCCTTCCTGCCTTCCCTTCCCTTTCTGGGAACTTTATATAGCATGGTGACAAAATCCAGCCTTGCCTCAATGCCTTAGGTTAGATCTTCAATGAAGAGACACCTAGACTCTTCAAATGCTGAACAAAAACTCATGGAAAAGAACTTGGCCATGATCCTTCTGAACATAGTTCAGGTCAGGTGAGAAACTTAATTCTGTAATCCTAGACAGGACAAGGACAAGTCTAGCCAACAGTTAAGTAAACCCTTACGTAAGTCAGTACAAAAGCCTTCAGTGACAATTGTCAATCAGAATAAATTAAGTTCCCCTCCCTCTCTCTTTCCTAAGCTGTTTGGAACTGAATAGAAGTGGCTTTTATGTCAGGAACTTGGAGAGAGGGTAGGAGGGGTCTGGCAGGAGATGGAGCATACACAGGCTGGAAATCAGTCTTCCCTCTCTTTCTGAACATGGCACTAAGCCAGGGTGGCAAAGAAGGTATTTGGAGCTGCTGAAGCCTCTAAGTGTGGGTCTGCTATTAGCCCTGGATTCCCCACTAGGTAGAGTAAGCCAAATCACAAGCTTCCAAACACCTCAGAATTTGAAGGTGACAGCATGTTCTATCCAGAAAAAGGCTAAATGGTTCCCCCGATTTCTATCTCACAAGGAATGGGTTAGCCTTCCTTCTGGGGCAGTCATTTTTGCAGATCTTTCTGGTTTAATATTTCATGTCTTCAATATTTGCTGTTTAAATGGAATGACATGCCACAAACTTACCCAAAGAGGAGAGTGATTCTTTCTAATGCTATCTTTGAGCATGCAGGAACCAGAGTGAGACCATCTCCCATATCTGTAGACCCACAGGCTTAGATCTAGCCTTCTATTGAACTACTCTCAGAAATAATCATATGCAATGAGAAAACGATAGAACTAAAATTATTTGGCATGTGGTTGCTATCAGAAATAAGTATTTCTTGTCACTTCTTCCATCTATCTTTTTGCTTCCAAGCCTGGGAAACTTTCTAGGGTTTAAAAAAAAAAAAGGCCCAGAGGAACAGCTTGATTTTAGACAGAGCCATAAAAGAAACTGTTAGTAAAAACACTCTATGTGATAACTAATTTCCATTTTTTGATACCATGGTTAAAGAAAAAAAGTAGCAAATTAAAAATACCCTGATTAGACAACCAGTAATCATATTAGGAATAATAAAGGCTAACAGATAAAAAAAAAAAGTGTAGAGGTTAGTATTATTGGTAAGTACAACAAGAATGACATGTTAGAGATATAAGATGTAGTCTTGCATGCCGGGTAAGATTAATTTCGTCTGGCCTCATTTAAAAATATGTCAGAGTAGGCCGGGGTGGGTGGCTCAGCCTGTAATCCCAGCACTTTGGGAGGCCGAGGCAAGTGGATTGTCTGAGCCCGCAGGTTCGAGACCCCCCTGGGCAACTTGGCGAGACCTCATCTCTACAATAAATCAAAAACGAGCTGGGCATGGTAGTGTGCGCCTGTAGTTCCGGCTACTTGGAAGGCTGAGGCAGAAGGATTGCTGGAGCCCAGCAGGTCGAGTCTGTGGTGGCCATGAGCGTGCCACTGCACTCCAGTCTGGGTGACGGAGTGAGACTCCAACTCAAAAAAATAAAAATCAATAAAAAATAAAAACCATAAAAATATGTCGGCCTATAGGAAAAGAGATCTAGTCTCTGGAGATAAATGGGTTACAGAAGGAATAAGTCTCTTGACCTTAAAAATTAGGTAGGAATGTATTTTTCTTTCCATAGAGAGCTGCCAATGAGGCTGCTCTGCCTTGATACAAAATCGAGCCACATAGACAGCTGAGTAAGTGACTCTCAGTTCTCATTCTGATTGAAGAGGGAGTCATGCATTTAGTATATTATTGCCACTCTATCATGCTTATATATTATTATATTATTTATTATTACATTTCGAACGGGCATTTATTTTACAAATATATTTAATTGCTAAAATAGTATTTTAAGTTCTAGTTGATCCATAAAATGTTGTCACCCTTTGACTTCTTTGGAAACTTTTTGGTATTTTATTGCATTTTAGAGTTAGTAGAAGTCTTAGTTATTATGGACTCTTACCTCTTATTTTAAAGATGAAAAAACAGAGGCCCTGAGGGGTGAAGTATTTACGGTCACACAAACAGACCTCAGGTGAGGGAGCCAGTACTAGAATGTGTGTGTTCATGTCTGAGGTTCTCCCTCTTCCACTCGGGCAGACTTTAGTAGGAACTTTTTTTCCCTTCCCCTGTCTTCACCTCCTGTTAAAGCTCCTAATACAGTTGAACCTCGAACAGTACAGGTTTGAACTGCACAGATCTGTTTATATGAAGATTCTCCTGCCTCTGTCACCCCTGAGACAGCCAGATCAATCACTCCTCTTCTTCCTCTTCCTCTTCAGCTGACTCAACGTGAAGGTGCACATGAAGATTTTTATGATGATCCATTTCCACTCAATATGTGTAAATATATTTTCTCTTGCTTATGGTTTTCTTAATAATATTTTCTTTTCTCTAGCTTATTTTACTGTAAGGATACAGTATATCTATTGTGCAAAATATATGTCAATCAACAGTTATGTTATCAGTAAGGCTTCCAGTCAATAGTAGGTTATTAGTAGTTAAGTTTTTGGGAGTTAAAAGTTGTATGTGGATTTTTTTATTGCACAAGGGCTCAATGCCCCAATCACTGCATTGTTCAAAGTCAACTCTATTGCTAAGAAAAGAGATGCCAGCATTCGTCTGAACTGAGCACATCAACATTAATTTGGATGGAAAAGCCAGTCAAGGAGGTATTCAAAGAGGAGAAAGTAGACCTTTTACTTATCTAGGCCCCTATTCTGTGTCTTTCATTCAGGTACCTTTCTACTGAGTCTTACTCTATTGGACATTTATTTTCTATATACTTTATTCTTAAAGTCAAAACTTAGCTGTAGCTCAGATACCTGTCTATCTTTATTTGTTAAGAAACAATTTTGCTTATCTATATCCAGTGTGACTTCTACCAGAAGCCCTTCTCTTGCTTTTGGGACAAAACCAGTCATTTAAATAAACTCCACTCTATTTTGTATTGTCCGAAAATGCAAAGTCAAAGTTTGCTAAGGAAAATACAATTTATTCTAAAGTGTCTCCTGAACACTTTAGCTTAGGTAGGTGTGATTCGTGTTAAAGATAGGAAAAGAGGTTTAAAAAGAAGGTAAGGGATCTGATTCCTCCTTACCTGGAGATATCAGAACAGCAGATGAAAACAAAGCAATCTCCTCTTCAGTGAGCTGCAAGGAACACAAATTCTTTGCAAAGTCAAATGCTTCATTCACTAGGTCATCAGAACCTATCAAAGAGGAAAATGAAATAAAAATATTTAAACTTGGAACGGGGCAAGAGTTAAAAAAAAGTCTCATAATCCAGAAGTTATTTAAGGAATATGCTTACTAGACATTTAGAAAATACATTACTAAGTTTCTAACCATAAAAGGCTATTTGAAACTAATGAAAGAATTAAGAAATTGGGCAACATCCTGGCCAGGTAATCAAAGTTAGCATTACCAGTGGGGGGAGTGGGGGCGGGAGGGTAAGTAGACATGGTGTATGTTCAGTGTAACATCCGGCTGGGAATATACAACCTGAATGTCATCCTATACATTTGAAATTATTTCCAGTTAAGAATTCTTAACTCACTAATTTGAGGTTCCTTTATAATACAATATTCACAGAAAACCTAAAACATAGGGCTGAGGACTGTCAGTCCTAGTGGTGCTTGAACTTAGCAAACTAAGGTGTCCAGGGGTCTCAGCATGTTAGAAATATTTTATGGAACAGAGATATCTTTCAATTTGGTAGTTCTCCTAGAAGCTTGATTGAGGAAAAAAATTATTTTTGCCTTCTGATGAATGGCTCACAGGTCAGTTGCTTCACCACTGTGAATTTTGGCAAAATAATGTTGCTTCTCTATACTGATCCCTGGCAAATGTTTATTTGATGAAGCTGGAAATATACCGAGGTTGCTTGCCAAGGCTTTTCCTCCTTTCTTGAAAATCTAGCCTTGGCGATGACATGGATGTGTATCAACCGTAGAAGGGAAACATTGCCAGCCCTGATGGACTTGCTGTTGGCTGCCATATCAACTAACAGCACAAGAGGTGAAAGGGCAGTGGCCTTCTTTGGTGTCTGTGGGCAGGATATGGAACAAATGGCACTATCGATCATCAAAACCTTTCCTGGCATCAGCCCATCTTTGCTAATGTTCTTCTTATCCATGCTGTGCACTGATGACTGGATGTGATGATACACAAGACTTCCTAACAAAGACTGACTCTGTCAGTGCTTCTCACAAGAATGGTCTGGAGAGCATTTTGGCCAGGTTGCACCAACTCTGTGCTCTCAGAACTTCAAGAATTAACTGCTCTGGCTGAACTCGGTGGCTCAGCCTATAATCCCAGCACTTTGGGAGGCTGAGGCGAGTGGATTGCCTGAGGCCGTGGGTTCGAGACCCGCCTGGGCAAGTTTGCAAGACCTCGTTTCTACAATAAATCAAAAATTAGCCGGGCATGGTAATGCACGCCTGTAGTTCCAGCTACTTGGAAGGCTGAGGCAGAAGGCTCGCCGGAGCCCAGCAGGGCGAGGCTGTGGTGGCTGGGAGCGTGCCACTGCACTCCAGTCTGGGCAACAGAGTGAGACTCAAAAAAAAAAAAAAAGAATTAACTGCTCTGAGTGAGAAACAAGTGAAGGAGCTCACTTGTTAAGTAAGTGAGCTTAATTAAGTATCTTAACTAATGATTATGAATTCACAAAAGAAACTTAAGAGGTCAATTTTATGGACCACATAGTATAGAAGGTAAAAAAAAAAAAGCTGATTTTACGAAGAATGACCTATAATGCTGCCCAGCTCTTTTAGCATCCGTCAGTCTTCATTTATTTCTCAAGAAGGTCTCAGTAGGGTCCACGGTTCTCTCCTTCTTCCACAGTTGTAAGATCAGGAGATACTCACCTGGATTAAAAGCTCACCTGGTCCAACTCTTATTGAATAATGAGATACTAGTTCTCATCAAAGAATCAAGGCATTCTATTTACCAATTTCAGTCTAAGTGGAGATATTGATGGTAACTGACACAATTGTGTCCTCATCAAAGGGAGACTTACCTAAGGCTTTGAACATTTGCATTCCTCCATATTTTCCTTCAAACAGAACAGTGTTGTTTAATGGGTTGAAGGCACGGCACATTCTCACTAAAACCACTTCCAAGCAACCTATGAATTAAAAAATTTTTAAAGATGTATACATATATTTAACAATAAAGAGGTTATTACTGCATATATGTCCAGAGACTTTTAAGAACTTTAAAACACACACACACACACACACACACAAACACACAGAAATCCATTAAGACTCCATTTCTGAAAATAAGTATATTAGAAATACAATACAATTCTCCTTGCATTTGAAGGACATACACACGTGCACACACACAAACAGAGGGGGAGAGAGGGGGGGGAGAGAGAGAGAGAGAGAGAGAGAGAGAGAGAAGGGGGGAGGGAGAGAGAGAGATTTATCCTGTACTTATGTGAGAAATTAAAGAGAAAATATACTGTATAAGTGGTTAAACTGGAGGGCAGGAACATTATTTTTTTGGAAAGATGCATTTTCCTCTATTTTTTGACTAACATTAGTTTCAATTCTTAAGTTCATAGTTGATGAAATGAAGGTAGGAACTTTGTCTGCAGTGGTAAGCGGTTGTGGTTATTGTATTCACTTTTGCAGCTCCAGGACCACAGAAAATCTCTAGCACATAGCAGGTGCTTGGTAAATATTTATTGAGTGAATTTGTTTACTACCTTTGTTTTCCCTCTGAACATTTATTAACAACCAGGAAGTCCTCCAGCATAGTTTCTCCATGTTTTGAAGAACTGGGCTTTTGCCCCATAGGGTAATGGAAGGTAACAGCCAGACTCAGAAGCCACATATTTGCATGGAACATCATACTGGCGATTGCACTACATCTTTGATGCCTTTCTTATGCCACCACTTTATATTTATGTCTGTTTGATTTCCTTTGCTATAGGTATGTTTGCTGATTTCTCTTTGCTTTTTCTCAGGCATATCTCCTAGCATAGAGGTTTATACATAGAAGAGGATTTGCAAATACTAATTGAAGCAATGCTTTTCTGATGTCAACAATAAGTATAATTTACTGAGATTCTGCACTATGGGTGGCACTTTCTTTGGCCTCTTATATTCATGCTTATTTTTGCTCTTTGCAACAAAGATTATAGGTGAGTTTTATTAGCCCTATTTTTATGGATGAGTTACAGGAGGCTTGAAGAGATTAAGAACTCTGTCTTTCATAATAGAGTCAACATTTTTATACCACGTAGAGATGTTAAAGATGATATAGTTCTGTGGTTCTTTTTTTTTTTCCTTTCTCAGGTTTATTTGTACAAATAGCACAGGAGAACACCAGCCCCATGCAGACAGCAGCCTGGGAGTCAAATCAGTCCTTCTGTACTCACATTGGCAGGCAGGGGCCTCTACTCTGGAGCTTTTGTGGGGGTCTGGACACCTTTGGGAGCCTGAGCAGGAGCTGGAACTGAAGCTGGAG
>CAUYQG010154272.1:0-22836 GCA_963574415.1 Tarsius wallacei
CAGCCTTCCAAGTAGCCAGAACTACAGGTGTGCGCTACCACGCCCAGCTAATTTTTTTTTTTTTTTAATTGTAGAGATGAGGTCTCACCAAGTTGCCCAGGTGGGTCTTGAACCCGCGGGCTCAGGCAATTCACTCACCTCAGCCTCCCAAAGCCCGGGATTACAGGCTGAGCCACCGAGCCCGGCAAAGAAAATAAATTTTACAGAGTTTGATGTTTTTGTCAACAGAACCACTACAGTTTTACAGCATCAGTTGTAAAGGGATACAGGGAGGGAGACCTTCATCCTGACTGAACAAGGCTTTGACAGCAATAGCAGTGAGACTAATTAGACTAAACGAGAAAGCTGTAATTCCTCCATGCCAAAATCTATAGGGTAGTGCTGGGACAGCAATATTAGCATCATGTAGGCACTTGGAGGAGGACTGTGCAGAGACCTCTATATTCCTGGAGGGAAAAATTCATTGCTGATAAGTGTATATAATCTTCTAGGGTCTTTCTCTTTGAATGCATTTGCTTGCCCCTATGGTCAGGCTATCTGACAGAAGTGGCCCTATAGCAAGGCGAACCAAAACGTTCCCAGAGCATTTTCAAGGGCTTGACTAGACCAGGACATGAAGCCAACCATAAATACACCTCTTTTCACCACCTCCAGTCAATGCTAAGAATACCTCATGGTTGCATTTCAATGAATCCCTGATTTTTCCAAGCCCAGTTTGTGCATGTTTTTTCAGCAATTTTAAGAAAAGTGTGTTAATGGAAAAACTAAACTATGTAAAATATTTTAAAGAGGCTTATTCTGAGTCCATAAGAGTAACTGCAGCTTGGAGAAAGCACACACCCAAGTAGTCTTGAGTAAATGGTTCCAAGGCAGTAGAGTTAGTTTGGTTTTATATAGTATATTTTAGGGAGATGGGAGTTACAAACAAATCAATAAACACAAGGTATACACACATATATATATATATATATATATATATATTCCACCTGAAAAAACAGGAAATTTCCAAGCCTGGGGTTAGGAGGGGCCTTACAAGTCTTAGGGACTCATAGGGATTCTTTAGTTGACAACTGATTGAGAGAGTTAAACTATTATCTAAAGAATTGAAGTCAGTAGAAAGGAACGTTTGAGTTTAGATTCCTGCACTGTGGGGGCCAAGGCCCTTGTTATGTAGATGAAGCCTTGTAGGTGGCAGCCCTCAGGGAGAATAGACAGTAATGTGTCTTTTCAAAACTTTAATGGTGTCAGACTCTTAGTTATTATCTCTTCTAAATCTGGAAAAGGCCTGGAAAAAGGAGGCCCAGCTGCATTAATGAAGATTCTCTACAGATGCAAATGTCCCCTACAAAAGATGACTGTGCAAGGCCATTTCAAAATATGTCAAGGAAATATATTTTAGGGTAAAATATTTTGATTTCCTTCAGGATCTGCTACTGTCAAGTGATGCTACACCGGGTCAGGTTGGGAAGTAAGCCAATGGCACTGGATTAATAAAAAAAAAGTTCAATGAGGTTTTATGGCTTGTAGGGTAGGCCTCATCTTTGATTTGCATGGTCTTAGGTCTTGTTTATAATTTGGTATCTTATTGCCACAAAGAGTGGGTTTCCTCAGTCTTATGATCTCTATTATGGCCTTAATATGGATTAGTAGTACCAACTCCAAAGGGTAGGGGTACAATGAGGTGTATCTGACCTCCCTTCCCACCATGGCCACGAATTCAGTTTTAAGATTTCTCTGGAGTCCCCTTGGCCAGGAGGGGGTGAGTTCAGTTGGTTGGAAAGCTTAGAAATGTTTTTTGGTTTGCATTCACAACACATTGGCTTTGTATATTTCCTCTACTGAATCTGTTAAAATGGTCATTGTTAGTTATTTACCTAAAACAATGTACAATGTAAAATAGACTCTAGTGCAACATCTGGACAAGCCTGTTGGAGTGCAAAAATCTCTATTTTCCATCTCAGACCCCCTAGCCAATTACTGAAAACCTTGTGTTTCTATTTTATTTATTACTCTAATTGTTGAATTTTTCACAAAAACAGATTACATTCATACTCATGACAAAGCATGTAGTGAATTAAACATATAATAAATGATGTGGTGGACAGAGCCTCCATGCCTACAGTGGTTTTCTACTTCCTGGTGTCCCTGTCTTTGTGTAATACCCTTCTTCTGAGTGTAGGTAGAAACTGTGACTTGCTTCTAACAAAAACAATAAGCCATAGATGATGGGCTGTCCCCCCTGTGACTAAGTTATTTTATATGGCAACAAGAGATTATTCTGCACAGGCCACATTCAATCATATAAAATCCCTTAGAAGAGGTACTGGACCTTCCCTGAGAAGAGAGAGACATTCTTCTGCTGGACTTCAGAAGGAAAGCTTCTAAGATGGGACCTGCCTTTGGAGAGAGCCACATGGCAGGGAACAGACAGCTCTACAACTGCAAGTATAAATTCTGCCATCAACTAAGGGAATTTGGCAGAGAACTCTGGGTTCCAGAAAAGAGCATAGTCCAGTGAATGCCTTGATTGCAA
Organism: Tarsius wallacei; assembly: GCA_963574415.1. Classification (NCBI taxonomy): domain Eukaryota; kingdom Metazoa; phylum Chordata; class Mammalia; order Primates; family Tarsiidae; genus Tarsius; species Tarsius wallacei. The sequence goes on from CAUYQG010154272.1 coordinate 2,534, forward strand.
CCTTTTACCAAGGTCCCAGCTAAGCTGTGCTCAGAACCTTACCCATGGAATCTGTGAGCTAATAAATTGTGTTGTCTTAAACTGCTCAATGTATTATATTTTATTACACAGCAATAGAGAATGAATTCAGGTATCAATTCTGTTCAATGCACACACAAACCAGCATTATAAATGAGTTTTATGATGTCAAGTATAAAAGTACCACCTTACATTTGAGACTTAATGTATGAGAGGAGCTTTGAGAAGGAGTCTCTGGGCTTTAAGGTTAATGTGAGAAACAGTGTTATGTAATATCGGGCAGGTATGGGAATGGGGTCTGCAAAAAATAAGGTCAAAGTCAAGTTATTTGGGAAGACATGGCATTCTCTTATAAAGAGTTTTGGCAGAAATTAATCCTAAAGGCAACGTTCAATAAAATTTATAGGAGACTATTGGTTTGGACTGAAATCTTGCATTAGGCCCTAGTAGATCAACCAAGATGAAGTCACTCATGCCAAAGTTTCATGTCACCAAACTGAAACTCAGTTGTTTATCTGACCTTCTGAGAAATCAGGAGAGAGAGAGAGAGAGAGAGAGAGATCATATTCAAGTCCCCAAGCAGGCCAGCTTTAGCCAGCATGAGAAGGAGGAAGTCCTCTCAACTTTCACCTGGCAAGGAAGGAAACCTGATGCTGACCAGTCCTGTTTTTGTTCTTCTTTCTGCTTTCTTCAGTTCTTTTTGTGTCTATAAAGCCAATCTCCTCTGCTCAGCTCAGTGGAGCACCTTTTCTGAATTTTTAGAGGAGAAAGTGCTCCAATTCACGAATGGCAACTAAAAGCCAATTTGGACATTTACCTAAATTTGTTGTAATTTCATCTTGTGACAAGGGTCGGTGATGTTGCTTTTACATATTGAACTGAGACTCTGCCCCAACCATTTCACACTGTCCCCCACTCCCAGTGGAGAAGAGTGGGGGTGGCGGCACAGCCGAGAGGGCACTGAGGACAGCCCGCTCCTCCCTTCTCTAGCAACACCACGGGCAGAGGTGAAAAGCGCACTGCAATCTGTTCTCCAGACTGGGAATTACTAAGGGTTGATGGGTGCCTAAGTATTTCAGTAGAAGGGGGAGTCAGAAGCCTGGGGTGGGGGTGAGGCAAAAGCATTGGAGTGGGAGGGTGAAAGGGAGATGTCCCCAAGCAGTGATGCAAAGGAAGAAGAGTCGGGGAGAGAAGGCGGTGTCCTGGCAAGGCTGGGGAAGAGTTCGGTCTTCAATCTGCTCCATGTGATCCTCCGTACGCCCACACTCCTCATCTAAGAGGAAGGATGAACCCTGTGTGACCCGTGGTAGAAGAGACTTGGATCCATGGACACAGCACCAGAATCCCTGATGCCTTGCCTTTCCCTCCAGTCTCCCTCCATATCTCCCTCCAACACACAGGCACCTGCATTGTGGCCTTCTGGGTAACAATTACTCCTCCAGTAAAGAACTGCTTGAAGTTTGCTTCTGGCTATGGGAGGCTCATGGTGGTCTTCTGTGTCTTGTGAAGCATCTACCCACAGACCAGGCCTGGCTAGAGAAACAGTCAGGGGTATGTCTCTTTACCCCTGACAGCTAACTGCTAACTCTTGAGGTCTTTAAAAAAAAGAGACCGTCATGCAATTTCCAGATATTTGAGAGCACTAAGAAAAAGAGAAGTTCAACTGAGGATTTTCTGTGAGTCTGAGACTGAGAATATGGAATATGTTCTGCCCTGACACTTCCTTCCCTCCCTCATCTCTAGGGTCTGATAGAAACCTCACTGAATGAGGTTGGGTTTGATAAGAAGAAAGTATTGCTAAAAAGCAAAGGAGTCCGTCTCCTCAGAGGCAAAACAGTACAGCTTCCATTATTAAACAACTAAAGAAATGTATATAAAAGCAAATGGTGATTTAGTGAGCAGATCATTCAAGGTCTAGGTAGATATTGAGAGGATGACAGGAATTCCACTTAGTGACCTTGATGTCTCTTCCTAGGATATGCAAGTATGGGAAACAGGAGTTCTTAAGGACCGAACGGGCCAGTCCCAGCCTGTTTCTGACCCATCTCATCTTCAGTTTCAGTCATTTGAATCTCAGAGATGGAATGAAATTCATTATTTGGTAGAAAACAAAAGGTGGAAATCTGGTGGATTGTGTTTAGATGGTGTCACAGTGTTCCTGCTTCAAAATCATCCCCTCAAATTGGCCTCATTAGACTGTCCTTGGCATCAAAATGGCCACACGGAAGCAGTTTCATCAATAGATCCTACGTACAGAACAGAAACCAGCACAACATTACCTCAACACAAGACTGTTTGTTTTACCATCTGCCCCTGTAAATGTGTACCACTGACATCCACGCTAATTAAACCAAGTTGATTAGAACTCAGCTACGACCTAATTTCATATCTTACACATCAACAGCTGTCTGTTTCTACCAGTTAGCAGAACAGGGCAACCAAACCACAGAAGTGATTTAGGCAGCACTTTCTAGACAATGTGGATCAATTTAAAGTGCATTCACTGTGGTAAATGACTCATGGTGGAATAATGAGATCCTGGGCTCAGGCAATCCTTCCACCTCAGCCTCCTGAGTAGCTGGGACTGCAGGCGTGTGTCACCATGCCTGGCTAATTTTTTGTAGAGGTAATGTTTTGCTATGTTGCCCAGGCTGGTCTCGAACTCCTGGGTTTAAACGATTCTCCCACCTCAGTCTCCCAAAATGCTGAGATTGCAAGCATGAGCCACTGAGTCTGGCCAGATCCAGGGAATATTTCTAACTGAAGGCTATCACCAAGTTTACTCATGCCTCACACATAGAATGCAGGGTTTGGACGTCACTAGCTTGAGAAACCAAGTTCCATCTTAACTTTAGTAGTAAATAACAAAACAGGGTCTGACATAGTCAATTTTACCTTAGAGTTGGTAATGACCCATATAGTTGGGTAGAAGTTTTTCACTCAGCTCTAAATTCTAGCAGAAGCTTCCCTTCTCCCACCCTTTCCTCATGTCTGTAGCAGAGGACATATTATTCTGATTGGATATTTAGATGATTAATTGGGCCACTCATGGAGGGGTTATTCACGGGTGTGGCTTTCTGCAAAGGTCTGCACTTTTCTTGTCTATCTCCTGACCACACTGTCACAATGTCAAGTTCTGTTGTTTTTCAGTCTTTGGCCCTTTCTTCCTGCTGGTCTTTGGGGGGTAAGATTAAATACTCGGTAATGGGCTTGGGAGGAGGGAAGGAGAAGTGGTTCAACTTAGCTTTCCAGAGTTCTAGCTAACAGTCTCATTTGCCGTGTGTGTGTGTGTGTGTGTGTGTGTGTGTGTGTGTGTATGCGCATGCACACGCATGTGTGTCTGCTCCGTGACGTCTGAGACCCCAGCTGGAAAGGACTGAATGGCTGGGGTGACTGAATGACCGTGGACTAGCATCATTTGGAGGTATCTTTCTTCACATGTTTGTTTCGTGGAATGAGGTTACTTGAAGGTTGAACTGAGTTGGGGCACTGTCAACAGGTGGGTCTATGTACATCCTTTCCACGTCACTTTGGACTTCCAACAACATCTTTTGTTTGTTTATTTTGTTTGAGTTGGAGTCTCACTCTGTTGCCCAGACCAGAGTCCAGTGGCATGATCATGGCTCACCACAGCCTTGACATCCTGTGCTCACGTGATTCTTCCTCCTCAGCCTCCCAGCTAGCTGGGACTACAGGTATGTGCCACCATGTTTGGCTAGCTTTTAAACTTTTTCGTAGAGATGTGGTCTCCCTATGTTTCCCAGGCTGGTCTTGAACTCCTGGGCTCAAGCGATCTGTCCACTTCAGCCTCCCACAGTGTTGGAATTACAGGCGTGAACCACTGCACCTGGTCCCCAACAATATTTTAATTATGCATTAAAATGTAGTACAGTACTATCTAAACTATAGCTCCTGAGTGATAAAAAAAGCTAGTTTTCATACACTCCAAATTTCAAAATCTCTCAGCTTCGTTAAAAACATGTTTACTCTTATTTTCACCCACAACTCCAATCGGGGTACATTGCACGTTACTTGGCCTATAACAGATTTTGAGCAGCCAATTAGACAGACCAGGCAGGCAAACAGGGAGGGCAGTAACTGTCAGGTTTGTATCGGGGCTGCAGATTCATTTTCTATCTATTAAAGCAGGTAGAGAAATCATGATTACAATCCAGAAAGCACAGCAGTATGAATCTCCAAGTATAACAAGCAATAGATCTACACATCTCTCTAGTCCTTTCGGGTAGGGAACTGATTTCATGTACTTGGTGAGGACACAGATATTGTAGTGAGACACTCGGCTCATGTTCCTATTTCTATTACTTAGCAGTTATGTTCTCTTGGTTCTGTAAAATGGACTTATCAGACTCATCGCACAGGTTTTTTTTTTGTGGTGGGGTGGGGGGTGGCAGGAGAAGGAGAGATTAAATGAGGTGATGTCTGAAAGTGCAGGGTGGATGCTGAGAGCTGACAAACAGCAGTCCCATCTCTGCGAGTCCTAAGAAAGACTCTGAATCAATAAGAGAAGGGCATATTACCATATATACACTCATTTACTTAAAGAAACAAGGAAGGCTGGCACAGTGGCTCATGCCTGTAATCCCAGCACTTTGGGAGGCTGAGCGAGAAGGATAGCTTGAGTCCTGGAGTTCCAGATTAGCCTGAGCCTGGGCAATATAGTGAGACCCTGTCTCTACAAAAATCATGCCTGTAGTCTCAGCTACTCGGGTGGATGAGGCGAAAAGATTGCCTGAACCCAAGAGGTCAAGGCTGTGGTGAGCTATGATATTATCACTGTGCTCCAGCCTGGGCGACAGAGTGAGACCTCAACTCAAGGAAAAAAAAAAAAAAAGGAACAAGGAAGTTTGCCATAAATATAAGACTATAAGGGTCACAGGTAAAACATCTGTATCGGACAAAGTTCTGACAGGAAATATCCAATTCAAATTCAGATTGAGTAATTTGAAGAGAGTTTTGCAGCTATGGGACAGAGTAGTACAGGGAAACCATCGGATATACAAGCAGGGACTCAAAAAACAAAAACCCTGAAATTTATTTATTTAAAATTGTATATTTATTCTTTTTTTTTTTTTTTGAGTTGGAGTCTCACTCTGTGGCCCAGACTGGAGTACAGTGGCAGTGGCCGCTCCCGGCCACCGCAACCTCGACTTGCTGGGCTCTGGCAATCCTTCCGCCTCAGCCTTCCAAGTAGCTGGAGCTACAGGCGTGCACTACCATGCCCGGTTAATTTTTTGATTTTATTGTAGAGATGAGGTCTCGCCAAGTTGCCCAGGCGGGTCTCGAACCCGCGGGCTCAGGCAATCCATTCACCTTGGCCTCCCAAAGCGTGGGGTTACAGGCTGAGCCACCGAGCCTGGCCTGTATATTTATTCTTATGTGTTTAAACTTCAGTCGCCAAGTACTCTTGGTTTGATGCAATACACCTATCAAGAAACTTTTTCCACTGCTCAAAACAGTTTTTTGTTTCACCTCTTCTACACTGGCAAAACATTTTCCTTTGAGGACTTTTTTCATCCAGGGAAACAAAAAAAAAGTCATTTGGGGTGAGATCAGGTGAATAAGGAGGGTGGAGCACGGGGGTCATGCCTTTTTTGGTCAAAAACTGCTAACACTCAGTGCGGTGTGGGCAGGTGCACTGGTAAATCACCCATCTTGAAATGGGCAAACACACCAAAAGATTCTCCAAAAAAATTTCACTGAAGCCTAACACAGCCTGGTCCACTGATGCCGATGGTCCACTGATGCCGATGGATTTCTGAAACACTTACCTAGTGGGGGAAGCCTGGACTACAAGGGGCCTGTCCTCCAAAAGATAATTCTGGTTTTTAGGGGGTCCCCCTCCGTAATGCCATAGAGAGTGGAAGGTGGGAAGCATCATATTTCTACCCCTTGCTCTTAGGGTGAGAGAGGGAAGCTAGCAGGACCTGGACACAGTGAGGCCATGTGAGAAGGCTGCTGAGACCTTTGGTAGAGGAATGCAGCTGACCCTTCAGGGAGGAAGGTAGGGGAATAAATAATCTCATTCTCTTCTCTCTAATCTGATGATGTTACCCATTGGAACCAACCGGAAGCCAGTGAGCAATGCATCCTGCTGATGAGGTCCATGCAAGTTACCTTCTAGGGCTCGGGACAGGGTGAACAACAGTCTTCTTTTCATTTCCCAGGCAAGAAGAATGAAAAGATCAACCATACGCACTGTGTAAAACTTAAAACAGAACTTCTGTCAACATGTTGAAAGGGCTTGTCTTTCTGGATTTGTGAGTGTTGACTGCCTCTACTGCTCCTCCGCCATTTTGATTTTCTGTGGGCAAGTCATATGGTGACTTAAGCTGACTTTAACCCTAAATGGCAGTTTGAAGCAGGTACTTGTCTTGTTCCTAGACTGCCATCCTCACTCAATAGCCCTATGAAGTGCTCAGAATTGTGTGAGAAACTGTGGGAGAAACAGATGAAGAAGAGATTCGATCCTTGTCATTTAAGAACTTGCAATGTGGTTAGGGAGATAGGAAAAACTCATAATTTGGAGCAACTCAAAATAAGTGGTGTAGGAGTCCTTAAGAGGACTGTTATGGAGGACTTAGTGTATAGGGAAGAAAGGATTCTTGGAGAGCATGTGTAGGTGAGCTGTACTTTGGAGGTGACATAGAGAGTAGAGAGAGTGCTGTGGGTGATCAGACTATAGAAGTAAAGGAGTGAATTTTGGCCTCCAATGACACCAGCCAGAATGACTATTACCCAGAAAACAAGGGGAAATAGACTGAGTTACAGAATCCCAAATCTAGCTTAGGAAAAAATGTCATATAGTACATCCCTAGGGAATAAGGTGGGTTTACTTTTCCACATACTGCCGTAGTAAATCTGGAATACCATGTAAAGAGGTCAGAACAATTCCTATTGTTGATTTTTTTGATTAACATAGAATCTTCAGAGATGGCCAGAGGAATTCAGTGATTTTTGCCAGTTTTCTAATTGCCGAATCTGTAAGAATGTACTGACTTAGAATCTTGAAATAATGAGGTTGATGGACTTACACTAATTATTATGGTTGCAGGAATTTGTCTGATTCAAACATCTTCCTGTGACTGAACGTTTAATTAACTGACAAAGAAAATAAAAATAGAAATTTACAGTATCACTGTGAATATGAAAATGATCATGATGTATTCCAAGGGTCTGACTTTCAAATCAGCCTTTACAAACAACTGTAAGCATCACTATCATATTTTATCTATGTAAAATAAATTATCTACTTCTTGTGTGTGATTTTGAGTTCTTAGGATTTCTACAGTGAATGTTCAGTGTCTTTCCCTGACACCTTTTAAAAGTTCTTTTTGACTGAATTCAGGAAGCTTCTTTCTTTCATCTGTACCATTAGTCTATATACCAAATCTACTGGTTTGTGCTTTGAAGAAGGAATGAAGGCTTTAAGCTGGGGGTTGACCCCACCACAATCCCCTATAAATGCAGAGAATAGAAAGAAAATAACACTTATTTAGAAACTTCTATCTACCAAGTCCTTTTATATGTTTGATTATAGTACTATCCATAGCAACTTAGTGGAGGGTTAATATCATCTCCATTTTATATTTGAGGAATCTAAGGCTCAGAGAAGGTAAATAGACTAAGGTCAGACAGCTATACACAAACAGAGCTGGGGTTTGAACTCAGGACCATTGGCTCTCCCAAAGCTCATTACTTATATTTTACTTTACATTTTATTTTGTTTTGAGTTGGAGGTCTCACTCTGTTGCCCAGGTTGGAGTGCAGTGGCATGATCACGAATTACCTTTATTTTAAAATAATCAAAATGTTTGCTGAATTAATTCTTAGATTCTCACAATCCTTTTTATTAGAATATCACACATATTTTCTAGACAATTCTGTCTTTTATCTCAGGGAATACCAAAGCCAAGCAAACACACTGAATGACACACATACTTCTTACTCTCTCTGATCCAGAAAATCTTGTCGATTTTTATTGCTTGTGGTCCAGACTTAGCCTGGCGAATGACTATTGAGTTAACTTCACTATAACGGCTCTTGGAAATTCACACCACTGTTTAGGAGTGGCTCCTTTTTTATTAAGTATAATGACTTCTCCACCCTAAAACATACTAAATAAGTATGCTGCCAGAAGTGATATTTTGACATGGTGATTTCAGGCTGACACACTCACCAATATTCTTGACATGATTGTTTCTGGTCAAAGACTCACAGGAAACAAATTCTAATTGTGTGCCATTTTGGCATGAGCCCAAGTGTGTTGTTAGTATGTACATACCAAGAAGGAGGGACAAGGAAGTGGCTTTTGTGGCTCTTCAGTGTGCTGTGTGGTTTGGTATTTCTGCTTGTTTCAAGGCTATCACATATTCCACCTTTATTTTGTCCTCTGTTTTCCTTTTCTGTGCTAGTACTCTATTTATAAATGCAATTTGAATGCACGAAACCATTAATCCCTAAACTGTTGAAAAGTTTTTATAGAAAATGGTGCAGAAGCTGGGCGCGGCGACTCACGCCTGTGATCCCAGCACTTTGGGAGGCTGAGGTGAGAGGATTGTCTGAGCCCAGGGGTTTGAGACCAGCCTGGGCAACTTGATGAGACCTTGTCTCTACAATAAATAAAAAAATTAACTGGTCGTGGTGGTACATGCCGGTGGTTCCAGCTACTTGGAAGGCTGAGGTAGAAGGATCACTCGAACCCAGCAGGTCAAGGCTGCAGTGGCTGTGAGTGTGCCACTGCACTCCAGCCTGGGTGACAGAGTGAGACTCCAACTAAAAAAAAAAAAAGAAATGGTGCAGAAAGAAGAAAAAGAATGAATGCAATAAATCTTTATTATATTACATTTTATGTGCAAACTATTTACTTTTAAACTATCACTTAGCACTTATATATAAGCTTGTTTTTATTATTAAATATATTATTTTCTATCTGAATCTTCTATCTTGGATCATTATGGTTGGAATAAAATACATTAGTTTTTTTTCATTATAGCTACTAAATATATTTTTTCCTTTGATGTTTTTGATTTAGTGGCAGGATTTTAAGAAATGAATTCCAATTTACTGAGCAAAGGATAGATCTATTCCATAGTATGACTCTACCACAACTTATCTATCCATTCCATTATTGATGGATATTTTGATTGTGTTTCTATTCCTTAAAATTAAGAATAATGTTTCTATAGATAATCCTGTAAAGTTGTTTGGTGTGCATATTAAACATATTAAACACTTCTGCTGGGTGTAAAACTAGGAGTAGCTTTTCTAGATCAAACACATATGCAGAACTAATAAATAATGCCAAAGAATTAAAAAAATTGCTTACAACAAATTACATTCTCGCAAGCAGTGTTTGAAAGTTATGGTTCTAATCTTTGCAAACATATGGTATTGTCAGTTATTTAAAATTTTACCTATTCTGGCCTGTATGATAAGACAATTGTGATTTTAAGGTGCATTTTCCTAATTATCAATAAGTTGAGCATCTTTTCACGTGTTCATTGACCATTTGGATGCTCTCTTTTGTTAAACGTGTGTTCTAGTCTTTTGCCTGTTTGGCAATTTCCTAGTGATTTGTAGGCATTCTTCTGCATTTTGGATACTAGTCCTTTGTCTATTTCTGGTGTTGCAAATATGTTCTGTTACCATGTGACTTGCTTTTTCACTTTAGTAGAGGAGCCTTTTGATAAACAGATACTCCTAACTTTATTAAGGCGCAGTGCATCAATCTTCCTTTTATGGTTAGAGTTTTTTGTGTTAAATAAATCTTTGCCTACCTCGAGGTCACAAAGTTGTTTTTTTGTGTTATCTTTGTGATACTTGATGGTTTCACCTTTCACATTTAGATCTACAATCCACCTGGAATTGATTTTTTGGTGTGATGTGAAGTAAAGGTCAAGTTTCATTGTTTTCCATATGGATAGCCAATTGACTCAGCACCATTTTTTGAAAATATAACCCATTCTCACTCCTCTCCAGTGCCATATTTGTCATAAATCAAGTGACCACATATGCGAGGGTGGATTCTGGGCTCTCTACCCTCTTTTGATTTATCTGTCTATTATTGTATAAGCAGCACACTAGCTTAATCCTTGTAGCTTTATAATAAGCCCTGATAATTGGCAGAACTTCGTCTTCTTTAGGTGTGTCTTGGTTATCCCTGGTCTGTTGCATTGTTCTGAAATCAGAGTGACAGGCTGTCAACTTACACATGCGCTCAAACAGACTGCTGGAATTCTGGTTGAGCTTGCATTGAAAATGTAATTTAATTTAATGTGGATAAAATTGATATGGTCCATACTGTTATTTAGATCTTTAATTTCTTTTGATAATGCTATATCTTTCTGTATGCAAGTCTTATGTATCTTCTATTAGATTCATTTCTGAGTATTTGAGTTGTAGATGCTATTGTAGGAGACAATACTTTATTGTTTTTAACTCTTAATTTTCCAGTTGTTTGATGTGGCAGGGAGAAATGTAACTGATTTTGGTCTGAGATTCAGTGACCTGCTGAATTTACTTATTAATTTCGAAGACCTTATTTGTAGAGTCTTTGGACTTCCTACATTCTTGATTATGTTTTCTGTCAATAGTGATAGTTTTTTATTTCTTCCAGTCTACTCTTAGTCCAAGTGTGGAGTCTTTTGAGGTCTCAGCCTTAGCCAGAGGTGGTTTCACAAGTTCCTTTACCTTGGTGGGCCTGGAACTCTTACTTGGGCCTCCCCAACCCCTCGAGGCTGCTTTTGTGCTTTTGTGTCAGCTGCCTCTTCCAGACAGACAAAAGCCAACAAATAAAGGCAACCCACCATCTCCGAGTTCGTTCCCCTTTGGATTATGACTTGGTTATTTCTCACTGTTTTGTTAGCTCTGATGTTTTTAAGAAGTCGTTTAAGATATTTAAAAAATTTTTATAATATATAAAAATATTCCATCTAGCATTTTTCAATTCTTTTTCAGTGGAAAGATTGACACTAATTACTTAGTCTGCCATTACTAAAAGCAGAAGTTCATTCGATGTTTTCCCAAGGCAACCTTGGGAGAGAAATAATGCCAGCCCTCAGGACTAAATTCTTGTGTCTGTTTGGGAGGAGAGAGATGAGTCATGGGTGGAGGGGCCTGACAGAGCCAGGTCAGAATGACCTGCTGGCTCTTGCTTTGCTCTGGGACTGCAGTGGTCATGGACAAAGCCAAAGCTGCAGAACTTTGTGTACCCGGGAAGGGTGTAAAAAATACCCTTGAGTGCACATGGAAACGTTTCTTATCTATGCTAAACACAGTTCATTGGAGATTACCCAAAGCTTCTTCAAGCATCCATGTTTGTTTTTAATCTTTGAGACTAAAATGGCACATGAGAGTCTGTTCAAGGAAGTAAAATTGAGTTCTAAATTAGATGGCTCAGACAAGTAGATATGATCATGATAGAAAAAACCTTTTACATGTTTAGGGCCCAGGGATTCATCTGCTGAATAGGCTGAACAATAATACAGTCTGAGAAATGCATCGTTAGGCAGTTTTGTTGTTGTGTGAACATCACAGAGAGCATGTTCATGAATCTAGGTGGTCTAGCCTACTACACAGCTGGTCTATATGGTTTAGCCTGTTGCTGCTAGGTTACAAAGCTGTACAGCATGTTACTGCACTGAATACTGTAGACAATTTAATACAACAGTAAGTATTTGTGTAGTTAAACATGTCTAAAGAGAATAGGAGTGAAAAAATGGTATTTTAAACTTATGGGACCATTGTAGTATGTATTGTACATTGATGACCAAAATGTCATTATGTGGTGCATGACTGTAGTTGGCACACAGAATAGCTCTACTGCATAGAGACCCAATGTGAAATGGTATTTATTTATTTTATTTTATTTTTAGAGTCAGAATCTTGCTCTGTCACCAGGCTGGAGTACTGTGGCTCAATCACAGCTCACTGCAGTGAGCTTCAAACTCTTGGGTTCAAGTGATCTTCCCACCTCAGCCTTCCAAATAACTGGGACTACATGTGCTTGCCACCACACCTGGCTAATTTTTATTACTTTTTTTTTTTTTATAGAGACAGGATCTCCCTACATTGCCCAGGCTGGTCTTGAACTCCTGGCCTCAAGTGATCTTCCTGTCTTGGCCTCCCAAAATGCTGGGATTACAGGCATAAGCCACTGTGCCCAGTCATGAAGTGGTTTTTATTATAATGGATTTTAACTCTGGTAATTCTTGGCTGGGTTTTTCATGCACAATATGCTATAAAACTTTGTGTTAGGAGTCTACCCTAGGGAAGACCAAACCTAGTTATACACCATTGCTGAGACCTCTGAAATGTTGCTCCTCCCTCTGCCTTCTAGTTTCTCCTTGTCTGAAAAACTACTCTATTCCATATGGAAGCATTACTTCTTAAAAAACCTCCTACAAAGAAAATGATAAAACCCATCCTTCACTGCTTATAGAATGGAAAGAGAAACAATCAATTTAAATTTTCATGTAAAAATGGCTGAGGGCCTCTGGGAATCTTTTGATGCAACATTCATCCAGCTTTAGTGGATTCAGGGACACTTGAGCACTGGAGAGTCAACCTTTCTCTCTCTTTGCTCTTTGTAAGAGTCCAAGACTTCGTAAATTCTTCATTTGCTGTTAAGGAAACATGGTGTTTAATGACACAGGGGCTGCCAAAAAATGTATACATATTTAAAGAGATGTTATCTATGTATTACTTTTGAAGTTGAATTAAATTGCAGTAGTAATGGGTAGCGTGACATTCGTTCAGCCATGCTCCCGCCATTTTCTGTGACTGACCTGCCTGTCGCATGGTGATGCTAACATTCATTGGATTAATGCCATGTTTTGAGTGAATATCATACTTAAAATGTGAATACATTCTTTGGCACCCTCTGTATATGTATTTCCTATGAGGTGGTGGTTTGCAGTGTTATTTGAGGCAGCATTTTGAGGAAAATGGATATTTTCAATGAAACATCTGCTATAAAGTTAGAAACAGTCTGGCTTAGGTTATCACTATCTCACACCACAAATATATCTGGATAAACTGTCATAGTTAATATTATTCAAGTGAGATCCAAGTTAAAGACAATTCATCCTAGTAGGACTCATTTGACTAGAACCTACCCTTGGCATTCAAATTTTGGAAGTAAACCTTTAATGAGTAGTTATCAATACAATGCACAATAGTATACCCAGAATGCAGAAAAACCCTTTCAGGCTATAAGAGTAATTTTAATAAAATTCAACTATCAGGTATGGCAGGGAATAAGTAACAACAACAATAGTAATAACTATAAAAGCCTCAGATGAACAAGTCACTCATGCACATAATTGTGAAGGTATCTCCTCTCCACACCCCCAGCATAAATTATAATTTAATTAAATGGGCAAAACCCTGAAAGAAATTGGTCTTACATACTGCACTCTGTCACCCAAGAAACTCCCCTCTGCTTTATGTGGTGGGGAATAGACAGAAATAAAGGAGGCCAGAGAAACAGAATGCATTTATATCTGTAGTTGGTTTGAAAGGTTTTATACATTTTACAAGGGTTTGAAGAATATAAATATTATTTTAAAAAAATAAAAAAATTAAAAATGATCATTATTTTCAATAATTTTACATTATGGTTTGATATTTTAGTACAAATTGAATAAATCCTGGATGTACTTTTTTTGCTGTTACTCTTTACTCTTTGCAGACTATTCCCAAATAGAGGTTTTCAACAGAGAAGACAGAACAGATGTCATCAGCAGGAAGAGAGACATGATTCTCAGATTAAAGTGCCTTGAATGGCAATGAAGTCAGCAACACAAAAAGCACTAATATAGGACCTTGAGAGTCAAACATCAGAGAAATGTGAATAAAGTACAAAATGCTGGTAAAAAAAATTCCAAATTATCATTTCTTTGGAATAACACTGTGTGAAGTGTCAAAACTGTCATGCTATGAGATATTTTGGGGGCAATACACTGGGATAAATTCATTTTAATTGAAGCCAAATTTTCAAGGTTTACAGTCCTGTAATGCATCGAGATAGCATATGTCTCTAGCATGTGATTAAGTCAGCTCCATTTGGAAGGAGAGAAAAGAAAAGATGAGGGTTGGACCCTCAGGTGCCAAGGGTAGCCCTGTATGGAAAACAGGGGATCAGCACCTCCAAGATGCATGTAAGTACAAGTGCTTCCTAGGATCATGAACCACTACTTCAGACACTCAGACCACTGACTAGTATTTCCATGACTTCACACTGTCTCCTAAATGCTTCATGCTATTTCTCGAACTAGTTATTTCTCCAGCTAGTGCTAGACAATTAAAACTTGAATACCCAAATAGGCTTTCTTCCACTGATACTAAATCCTTACAAGCTCACTTAAGGGATGCCCTAGTATTTATGACCAGAATAGGAAGGAGGAGGCTTAGAGGGACTGGTCATGGTCAATGACACAGAAAGGATCAAGGCAGAGTTCTTGTCTTCAAAGACTTCACGACTAGTCAGGGAGCTAAATATGTTTGCAAAATAATTGTAAAAGCACTATGCTGGGCGCGATAGACGAGATTTGTATAAAATAAGGACATGTGGGAAGGGGAGGGAGTGGGGTGGAGGTGGGTGGTGGCAAAGGCATAGGGAGAGCCCAGAGAAAGGTTCCCCTCCAGCCAAATTCCTGGGGCTGAGCAGGGGGTCACCAGGCAGGAAGGCAGAAGGCCTCTGAGTGGCAGGCAAGAGGGAAGGCCTGGAGGTGTTTAGCAGGTCAGAGTATACTGTTATGCTGGGAAGATGGGTGAGAATCCTGGAGAATGTGCAGGGCCCTGTCACAGGACCAAGTATGACAAGCTCAGAATCTGGATGTTGTCCTACAGGCCCGAGGGACACATGGAAGGACCCCCCTGCTCAGCCCCAGGGATTTGGCTGGAGGGGAACCTTTCTCTGGGCTCTCCCTATGCCTTTGCCACCACCCACCTCCACCCCACTCCCTCCCCTTCCCACATGTCCTTATTTTATACAAATCTCTTCTATCGCGCCCAGCATAGTGCTTTTACATAAGATGATTTCATTTTCTCTTGGGGAAGCCTGTTCTCTCTGCGCTATTGAGAGAGCAGTGAAGAAAGACTAGAGAAAGAAGACTAATTGGGAAACTGTCACCAGAAGCCAGAGTTTGAGCCAGGACCAAGGTGTGGTAGAGAAATGTGTCAAGGTAACTATCAGGTTTCAGGCTCGAGTTAGTGTCAGTTTAATCCATTAGGACAGGAATCCAGCTGTGGGAAGATCGTTAGTTGAGTTTGGATGTGCTGAGTGTGTGGCCCTATATGACATCTTGGTTGACAGATGATAGCACAGACGATGGGCAGAGGAAGGATCAGCTTGGCATTAACCTCCAAGGCAGAGGGATCTTCATCCAGACCTGCTGGCAAAGTGCCTTTCGGAGGGTGGCCATGTACCTTACAGACAGCTGAGGGACACGGGCAGTTTGCCTCCTTTGTGGTCAGTGCCATATCCCACCCCAGCACTGTAATGGATGTGGATTTTAAAAGAAAAATATCCCTTGGAAGTTTAATGGGCTTCCAGTGGCTCTCAGCCTCATATCTTTTTAAAGAAATTTTTCTTTTCTTTTCCTATTGTATCTGTCTGGAGAGCAACCTCGTATTAAACAGAGGAATAAACAGGTCAGGCATGGTGGCTCATCCCTGTAATCCTAGTACTTTGGGAGGCCAAGGAGGGAGGACTGCTTGAGCCTAGGAGTTCAAGACCAGCCTAGGCAACAGAGCAAGACCTCATCTCTACAAAACATTGAAAAAAATTAGTCAGGTGTGGTGGTGCATACCTGTAGTTCCTGCTAACTAGGAGACTGAGGCAGAAGGATTGCCTGAGCCCAGGAGGTTGAGACTGGTAAGCCATGATTGTGCCACTGCAGTCCAGCTGGGGTGACAGAGTGAGACTCCAACCCTCCCTACCCTCACCAAAAAAATAGAGAAATAAACAGCTTAGCTGATCTTAGATTTAGGGAAAGTGGGAGGAGCTAGTTTTTTTGTTTTTTTTGAGTTGGAGTCTCACTCTGTCACCCTGGCTAGAGTACAGTGGCACGCTCATGGCCACTGTAGCCTTGACCTGCTGGGCTCAGGTGATCCTTCTGCCTCTGCCTTCCAAATAGCTGGAACCACAGGCATGCGCTGCTCCACCCGGCTAATTTTTTGATTTATTGTAGAGATGAGGTCTCACCAAGTTGCCCAGGCTGGTCTCGATCCCCTGAGCCTAGGCAATCCTCTCACCTCAACCTCCCAAAGTGCTGGGAATACAGGCTTCAGCCACTGCACCCCACCAGGAGCTAGTTTTGAGATATAGAAGAAACTGTCTTACTGGATGGGAACAACTGGGTAGCCAGGGGTGCATGATACCACCTGAATTAGAGGGTTAGGGTGAGGGAATGCCAACTGTCAAGAGGAGCAAGTCCAGATGGGAAGGTGGAAGAGTCCTGTGATAACACCAGGACCTAGAGGGTCCTGGTGATGTTCATGTCCCAAGTGCTTTTAATTGAAAGTTGTCCGGACCATTTCTGTGAATCCATTTTACAGATGAAAAGTCTGAGGCTGGGAGAGTAGAATACCTTGCTAAGTGGCAGAGCCAGATCTCTCTGCTTACAAAGTCCTACTCTATCATACTGGGTCCTGCAAGGAGACAGGAAGGAAAATTAACAGGAGGAACAAACGTGTCAAAGTGAGAGGAATGGGTAGCATGATGTACATGTGTTTGATGGGTCTAAGACCCTGGAAATGATGTCCCCATGATGTCTTGCTGCAGTGCCTGTGTTCAAGCCTCTTCTCAGATCCCCCAGATATCCCACCAGGGACCTAAGGGTTGCGTTTGACATAAGTTAAATCTGAAAGTAATAATTTTATTTCCTTATGATATCGATGAATTATCAGTTTTCCATCCAGTGGCTTTACTTTCTGGATTTATCGACCAACAGAACAAACTGACGGTGGGGACATGTTGACAGTGCTATGTTTTGAGAAAACAGGGAGTAGGGGTTTGTCACTTTCAATGTGCTTAAATTTCATGATCTCTAGATTTAGTCTTCATATCAACCCCACAAGGTGACAGATTCCAGAGTTAAGGAAATGAAAGATCAGAGAGGTTACATGACTTGCTCGGACCTGCACAGCCAGTAAGAGTTAGTACCACCAACTAGAAATGCAAATCTTCTGACCTATTAGCAATATTCTATGTGTGATATCACACAGGCAGGTTGGGGGGAGATTAAGAGGGAGAGAAAGGAGGAATGGGAGGGAGAGGATGTATGATAGAGAAAAGGAATGCAGACCAAAATCTAATAAAAATCCAGAGGGTGGAGAACTAACTACTTCTTTGCTTTCTTGTGTGTGTGTGTGTGTGTGTGTGTGTGTGTGTGTGTGTGTGTGTGTTTGAGATAGGACCTCACTCTGTTGCCCAGGCTGTAGTGCAGTGGCACAATCCTCACGGCAGCCTTAACCTTCTGGGCTCAAGCCATTCTCCCACTTCAGCCTCCCAAGTAGCTGGGACTACAGGCATGTGCTATCATTTCCAGCTGAGTTTTGTATTTTTTTGTAGAGACATGGTCTCACTATGTTGCCCAGGTTGGTCTTGAACTCCTGGGCTCAAGTGATCCGCTACCTTGGTCTCCTTAAGTGCTGGATCATAGGCATGAGCCACCACGCCCAGAATCAAATGCAAAGGAAAGACTCCAGGAGTCCATCCTATTGTTTTGCCAGTATTTTCAAAGATCCTTAGGCTTTCAAGATTTCAGTGAAGAGTCACTTGATGTGGCCACACAGACTATCACTGAAGGGTCCTGGAAATGCAGTGCAGCCCAGCATCAGAGCTATAGTTTCCTTGCTTGGGATAAACTGAGCATGCCCTGTGGTCTGAGACAGATCCACAGTAAGATACTGCTTGAAGCAGATGACAGCAACTGTGAGTGATGCCCAAATGGGGCTGACTCTGGAGCTGGGATCCACTGTCTCACAAGCACCCCCAATTATAGCTAAGCTTTCTCCTTGATGGGTCACAGGATGTGAGAGAGCAGCTTGCTCACCTTGGATTCCAGCTTCTCCCACTCAGGGGTCCTAGTGGGTGCCCATCCATGTCTGTCCCTTTTCAAAAACTTCACTAAACCTTTACCAAGTGATGCAGTCATCAGCCCCTTCCAGTACTCTCCTGAGGACGCTCAATGCTTCTTGGTCAACTGGTTGACCAAGGACTAAGCGTTCCTATTTCTGCTTTGTTTTTCTTTCCCAATGAATTGCCCCTTTGGAAAGGAGCAGAGACAGCACCCGGGCATGGCTGCAAAATTTAATTGCTCCTTTCTTCTGGTTGTCTTGCCTGCCACTGCTGTTGAAGCCAGGCTAATTAGTTTCTTCCAGAAATATCCATCCAAATCTGTACTGGCGAAATCAAAATATCTTTATAATGCAGCTTTTAAAGTACAGAGAGAACATCTATCTTAATATGTCTGTTTCCCCTTGAATGCCATGATTTTACAAAAAAAAATGGCTGTTTCAATTTTTAAAAAAGCTCGTCAAAGTATTGAACAGTGATAGCAAAATAGTTAAAACCCTGCCGTTGCAGTGGACTTAGGGTCATTACTTTTGATGAATATTTGCCTTTTTAAGAGGCATAGCTAATATAAGTAAGTAGACCAAAGAGGATATTTAAAATATATCCATAGATTGCCTTTTGTTAAAATCTTTAACCCAGGAAAATCATGTCCATAATTGTAGCTCATTATCTTAATTAGATCTGTCCTACATTATCTCACGATTTATTCTCATGACTTCATAGGTGATCAGCCTTTTGAAAAGGATGTGAGCAGAATTTGCTGATTTTTATTGTGATAGTGTCTGTCTTCCCTTTTAAACTCTATTTAGATCTTTTGGGTATAATAATGGTGATGCTCTATTTAATTAAAAATTACATTAGAGAGATATTAATATTCATTCTGCTGAATGAACACAGGATTAACTCAAGAATTAAAATCTCTATAATGGCTAATGAGGTGAACGATGCCGGGGCACCCATAAAAACAGAGATGAATCATCAAAATGGCTGAAAATCTGAAGCTTTTCTTCCCATTGTCCTGCTATTTGTACAGAAAGCAGGGCTCTCCAGTCACAAGCCACTTCAACATATTCTTGCCCCCAAGAGAGTGGCGGTACTTGACGTTCAAGCTGCAGCTTCTTAGGATCAAGGAGCTGTTGCCAGGAAGTTGTATTGTCTCTCTTCCTCTATCCCTCTCACTTAGGTTAAAAACACTAGGAATTGCTGGGTTCTCAACACCCTGTCAGTTAAAATGGGTTTTTATTTTTAGAGGTAAAAAATAAGTACTGCACTTTCAGTTTTCTGGTTTGTAATATATATTTTTCTGAAGAAAAATTTCAGTTGAGGAAGGCAGAATTATAGCTACTTATGCAAAGTAGAAAGGGAAATTGCAAAAGTAAAGCTATGAGCAAGCCGTGTGGGGAAGTTCTATCCAGAGGAGACATCCATGAGTAAATACTGGATCCCTCTGAGGCAGGCTGATCCCATTGGAAGGGACAGTGTTGTGACAGGGCAGATAATCAGGGTCATGGACGTTCACTGTGGAGCAAGCTTGGGTAGGATGCTCGCAGAAGAGAGCAGGTCAAAGCAGAGCAGGGCAGGGCCTCAGGGAGGGACCTGCAGCTAAGAGACCAGCAATTTTGGCTGGATACTGTTGCTGAGTTTCTAAATAATTGTTTTATGACAAATGTGGTATACAAAAATATGGAGAACAAAACGTTATTTTGTTCTGTCCTAAAAGTATCCTTGGAAGAGAGGGTACTGATGTGTGGTGGAAAGAGCTCTAAGCTGAATAGAACATTCCAGTCTTCCTTTGTCTAAGAGCCATTAATCAAATTGCTTAACCACTCTGGGCTTTAGATTCCTTATCTAAAGAGGTTGGAATAGAAAATGACTGCTAAGATTCTTCCAACCCTAGAGGTCTGGGAAACTTATGGAGAAGGTAACCAAGTTTATCCCATACAAACAGTATTCCAGTAAAAGTGGAAACAACAACAACAACAGCAACAACAACAACAACAACAACAACAACAACAACAGGTGTTGGGAGTTGAGTGCAACAATTGCCCAGTCATTGCCCTCTCAGTGTCTGCCTTCTTTGTAATTGACCATGTGGCTTTTCCCATTGAGAAGTGGAGTCTACATCCCCACCCCTTGAATCTGGCCTTTGTGATTTCCTTTGGCCAACAGAATTAAGGCAGGC